>PVHX01006246.1:34309-102967 GCA_004024805.1 Geosciurus inauris
GTACCGGGGATTGAACTCAGGGGCACTCTACCACTGAGCCACATCCCCAGCCCTATTTTGTATTTTATGTAGAGACAGGGTCTCACTGAGTTGCTTAGCGCCTCGCCATTGCTGAGGCTGGCTTTGAACTCGCGATTCTCCTGTCTCAGCCTCCCTGAGTGCTGGGATTACAGGCTTGAGCCACCGCGCCCGGCTTAATTTAATTTAATTTATTTATTTATTATACTTGGGTATACATGATAGCAGCGTGCATTTTGATTCACTGTACACAGATGGAGCATAACTTTTCATTTCTCTGGTTGTATATGATGTAGAATCACAACATACATGCAGTCATACATAAAGCTAGGGCTATGATGTCTATCATATTCCACCGTCTTTACTGTCCCCCTGCCCCCTCCCCCCTTCCATCCCTATGACCAAAGTTCCTCCATCTTCCCGTGTCCTCCCCAACATTATGGATCAGCATCCACTGTTATCAGAGAGAACATTAGGCATTTGGTTTTCTGAGATTGGCTTACTTCACTTAGCATGATATTCTCCAACTCCATTCATTTATCTGCAAATGCCATAATTTTATTCTCTTTTAATGCTGAGTAATATTCCATTGTGTATATTTACCACAGTTTCTTTATCCATTCATCTATCAAAGGGCATCTAGGTTGGTTCCACAGTTTACCTATTGTGAATTGAGCTGCTATAATCACTGAAGTGGCTATAAATTCCATCTTACAAAGAGAAATAAACTTTAGTCTCTTTCAAACTATTATGAATGGACTAGGAAAATTCTGACAGCAGCTATTGCTATATATGACTTTCATGTGTGTGTGCGCACAAACACATAAATGATTTCTATAATTTCTGGAAGCTGTAAAAATAAAAGGAAAATTTCTCTTTCCTGAAATTCATTATGAGGCACTGGTAGGGAATATTTTGAAGACTGCTGCATTATAGATTGGGAAATGAATACTGTAAATAAAGAAATTGCCAATAGAATGGGAAATTTGGCCTTCTAAACAGTTATCAAGCTTAAGCTATTCCTGAAACTGTAAGATAGAATAAAATCCATCATGTGTGTTTTTTTACTGCCAGCTAGAATCACCTTCAGCCGGTGGTACTTTGATTAGAGAGCCTTATCATATGGCTCCTTTCTGAACTTAATGCAGGTGCCTTGTGCCCATGAACTGTGGGGCATTTTTGTACTCTCTGCAGACAGGGCAGTTATCACTCAGGAATTTTCTTCTGCATTTTCCCAGATCACAGTGTGGCTTCTATTAAAATTTGTCATTGATTACTAACACTAAAAGATGATAACATAAGGAAACACTTAAGATAATATGAGAGAATACAAGGAAACTTCCTGTCTTAGTCTGTTCAGGCTCTCTAGCAAAATGCATAGCTAGTGGTATACAGAGGTAGTGTGTAAACAACAGAAATTTATTTCTCACCATTCTGGAAGTCTGAGATCATGGAACCAGAAGTTTTGGTGTCAGACAAGGTCCTACTTCTTGGTTCATAAATGACTTCTTCCCACCATGTCCTCGCATGGTGGAAGGAACAAAGAGCTTTCTGGAGTCTCTTTTATAAGGGGTTCTACTTCTAATTACCTCTTCAAGGCACCACCTCTCACTACTGTCATTTTGGGGTTAGGATTAAAATGCATGGATTTTGGAGGAACACAAATATCCTGACAATAACACTTCCCTAAGAAGCTATAAGTCTATGCATGCGTGCTGTCTAGAGAGAAATGTCCACGGTCATCAGCCGGGGGAAGGGAAAACCCTTCTCCACAAACCATAGCTTTCCACTTTGTGATTTTTATCTCAAACTGTAAAAACCATTTTTTTTCTACTGCATCTTTAGAATCTCTTCACGTGCATACATATTCCATATTATAATTTATGGGAATCTCAGAATAAAAGAATACACATTGGGAGAAGTCAAAATAGACACAATCTCATGTAACTTGGTGTATGTTTAAAGCATTTGTTTTCAGGTGTTTCAATTTTTGGTTTTGTTCATTCATTTGATCATTCATTTATTGTTTTTTTTTTTATCCTGCTGATATAATCTGAACCCTCTGGCAATGCCCACAATGCCTAAGGGCTTTGCAGAGGCGTGTGTGTGTGTGTGTGTGTGTGTGTTTGTGTGTGTGTGTGTGTGTGTGTGTGTGTGTGTGTGTTGGATTTGCTCCCTCCTTCGTGCTCAGTTTCTCCTGGTTGAGCCATGGTACCTGACCCACAGATAAAATAGAATCTCCTGATTCTGTCTTGTATGATAAGACTTCTGAGCTTTTGTCTTTTGTTTCTCTAAGCTAAGCCTCCTATTTAAAACAGCATCCCAAATATCTCTCTCCTATCTTCCCACTCTTCCTTCTTTCTGCTCTCTCTTTTTGCCTCCCTACATGTCCATCCCACTCTCCTAACACCATTTGTGGCAACCAGTCCATTCTTGTTTGGTTTATCCCAAATGAGTAACTCCATTCACTTGCCTACCTCTTTCCCTCCCTTTCTTAAAAGGCAATTGTAGAGACATTTTAGCCGGAGTCTGTGTTGGCATGTCCTTGCTCCTTTACAACTCTATCCTTTTCCTCCCAGCTGTTCCTGGAAAACCTCCACCAGCAGCTGCCTCTTCAATTCTCTGAGTACAGCGACTATATTCCTTGGACAAGATTTACAGAAAAGAAAGCACTTCTCTATGTCCTTATATTTCTGGGTCTGCGTTTTCAGGTATGTTGAGTATACATCCCTAAATCCATCCTGTATTATGCTTTATTTCAGAGGAGAAAGAGTCCCCACTCCTAAGTAAATATTGAGAACTTCTTTTTCTCTTGCAGTAGTTGTACTTACTCGGATGTTAAGAGAGAAGGGAAGGGGACCGTGAAAGACATGCTCCTCTTTTAAGGAGTCTCATGCCATCTCAGTGTACTCTTACCTTTGAACTAGCTAAGTGCAAGACTGATGGAGTTTCTATCAGGTGGGTTCCTCCCAGTGTCCCCTGGTTGGCTGTCATTCTGGACCAGGGTTTCTTTTTACTGGATGCCACCTGGTGGGGCTGCTGAACAGGTTAGAAATAATTTATGCCAGAACCTGGTACAGTGACCACCATTATTATTATTATTAATTATTACTGCAGTTCTTGTTGTATTTCACTACACAGTAGGTTTTATATTGCAAGAATCTTGGAATTGAGGGGGAAGTCAGAATGACAGATGTACACATGAAACCCTCTCCAAGAATACTGGGATAGTAGGTACTGTAAGGATTGGAAAGTTCAGACCCTGCTGTGATAGAAAATAAAGTTATCAAAAACGACACAAAAGAAAATCATATGAAAAGTAAGGGAGGAAGAAGGTCATAAATATTTTTACTTTCACATTTTCAAAATATTATGAAATAATAATGCCCATAACAGCCCTGCCAATTTTGTTCTAATCCCTCCCCACTTTTCTAGCCATTTTATAAAAGCAGAAATTGAGGTCAGAGAGATTGGGTAGCTTGCTTGGTCATGCAGCTGTTAGGCCATAGAGTGGGATCTGTAGTCATGAATTTTGGGTTCCACAGCCTTTGTTCCTTTCCTGCAAGTCACAGCCTCCCTGTATCTGAGACAAGGAATCCTTGAACCAACCTGCTCCACCTCTGAAGCTGCAGGCTCCCTGCCTCCATCCCACGGCAATCATTGCAGAATAATATTGAGATGGAGCACATCCCCTTGGTGGGGAAAAATGCTGGGTCTTATTTTATTATATTTCCTAAAAATCAGGGTAGGAATTTATTTTATGATACTGTGAAATGTACAATCCTTCAGGGGCATTTAACCTAACTCCTAATCAGAGTTTTGTAAATCAACTGTCTTAGATGTTTACTATTCAAAGATCTTTTCTACTTCAACCCCAGAGAAACATTCAGTCCTCTGTCTAGAATTTAAAGGAGAAAACAGTTGAAAATTTGTGTTAATATATGTGAGAAATTACTAAGTGTGGTTGTTCTTACATGTTTGATACTCTGAAAGCCACAGAGATACCAGCCCATGCACCATGTCCTCACCACCCTCCCACCATGCCGACCTCACTGCCTGCGTTTCAACCTTTACCACAAAGGGGCGCTGTGCTTGTCAGCGTTCAGCAGGCCATTGGCGTTGAGTTATAATTTCATTGGACGCCTCGTCTGTGTCGGGCATTTTGATAGGCCTGCGATTAAAATATACATAAGACATTGCACATACCCCCATGTGACATAAAACTAAAGACTTTCATACCAGCCAGGCAGGCTTAATGCACAGATGGTAACATTGAAGGAGGGCTAGGGTGGCTGGGAGCTCGGAGGAGGAGAGAAGTCTTTTGGTGTTCTGGGGAGGTGGCCCTTGAATTGGGATTTGAAGACATGGGTTAGGTTGGCATTGGAGGGAGCAGCACTATTTTACAGATATGAAGGTATAGAAACCTGTGGGAGCTAAGGTAAGTTTGGAACAGATGGAGTGAAAAACGCTTGTAGAGGGAGCTCACGAAGAGACATAGAGTATTCAACAAAGGCCGGTCTGTGAGGGACTCTGAGTAGCTTGATAAATATTTGGGCTTTTCTTTTTGAATGCTGCTAGGAACCACTGAAGGGTTATAAATAAAGGATTGAGCAGATCAGATTTCCATTTTAGGAAACTTATTCTGCCACCAGGATGCTGTGGTCCTGGAAATAGGAAGCTATAGAAAGATTTTTTCATGGTTTTAGATTAGGCAATGGCTGAAGGATGACATGCTTAGCAAAGTAAGACATGCCAGAGAAGAAAAGTGTGGAGGCAGGGATTATTCATGATGTTAAGACATCACAGAGGGGAAGCTGAGGAACAAATATCCAGGTAGAGACCCTGGTGTGGAAGTGAGAAAGGATGTTTTTCTGGGATGTAAATTTGAAAAGAGTTCTTGGGAGTATGGTTGAAAATTTCCAGTGCTATGGGAAGTTCTAGTAAAAAGGGTCCCCACAGCCAGATGGGTGCCAGCTTGAATTGGCAAAGAGAGGTCATCAGAGACCACAAAGAGAGTAGTTTGTTTGGAAGTCAAGGGCCCTTCCTTTTGGGGAGTAAATGACAAGTCTGGAATTGGAGAGAGTAAGCATAGGGTTGTTTTTCTAGAAGCTTCACTTTTAAGAGAAATCAGGGCAGGAGCTGGAGAAGAGTTGTTTTTCCTCCCAATATTGTGGGAGATGCTTCAGGCTTGTTTCTGTGGTGGAGACATTCAGCAGTGAGGAGAGAATAAAAACATGAAAGAAAGACCTGCTTTCTAGAAGATGTAGGTGATGGTTGGAAAGTACATCCTTATCCAAGCCATGATGAAGAGTGCTTTTGGAAAGACAGCAAGTAGTCTGAGGAAATGGAACTGATGGCTTGATATGGAACTGTTATGGAATTCTGTCACTTCTGTTTTGAAACAACAAGCCACGTCTGTAGAGCTTGGGTGAGAAGGGCAGGCTCAGGACTTCTGAAAAGTAATGGAGAAGGAAGTGCGGGGCCAGAGGTGCATGGTGTTCTGGATGCACATTCCATCAGACCTTCAGCGAAGTAGGTTTTGGTGACTTGCAGAATGTACTTGAAAAATCTATAAGCACTTTTTTTCTTTTTTTAGGGTCAGATCTCCTGTCAGCCTTTAAGAACCAAAGCTTCATTATTACATGATTATGAAGAGCTACTTTTAATGAAGAGTCTCAGTTCTCTAGCACTAATTAGGTTAAATCCCATTATAATCGTCTGCTCTCTGGCTTACACCTCATTTTCCTGTAGAACATCATTTGTATTCAATTGGAAGTGAGGGTGCCATTCTACAGTGTTTTTTGATATCTCAGATAAGCTGCTGCTCAAGCAATTGTCTAATTGTATTAGAATTATTAGAATATAACTTTCAAAAATACAGAATGAATCAGACTTTTAACTACAGGTTTATATATAAACTTCATCAACTCAAATGCCAAATGAAAAGGAGTGAATTTGAAATACATTGATTTATTTTCCACAAAATAGTATATGCTACCCCACAAATGATGAGTCCATGATATTCCAAAACTTTGACATTTTTTTTTACTTTGTGGTGATGAATTTATATTGAACTATTTGTTCTTTTTCAATTCCCTCATAATCAACAGAAAAATATATTGATCTACTTATTTTAGGCATGTTTTTTCATAACAATGTTGTCTAACATTTATTGAGTGCCTACTATGTGTTAACATTGTTCCTGGTGCTTTTACTAGTAAAGTTGGCCTTCTATCGCCATGGATTCTTGCATCCATGAATTCAATCAACTATAGAAAGAAAGTATTTGAAAAATAATTGCATCTGTACTGATCATGTACAGAAGTTTTTGTTGTCATTATCCCATAAAAATACAGTATGACAATTATTTATTTAGTCTTCACTGTATTAGGTACTACAAATAATCTAGAAATGACTTAAAGGACATAGACAATGTGTATAGATTACATGCAAATGCTACACATTTTATATGAGGGACTTGAGCATCCATGGATTTTTGGTATCTGGAGGTTGGGTGGCAGTAATCAACACCCTGAGGATACTGTGAGATGACTGTATCATCTCATTAAATCCTCCCAGCAACCATATAAGGGTAGGTATTATTATGGATGTAAGACCATGAGGGTAAAGGTATTTTCATTGAGTTTGCTTCTATGTTCCTTACTTCCTGGCACATAATTGGCATAGAAAACATATTTATTCAATTGGTAAATTCCATTTCACAGATGAGGAAATGGAGCCTCAGGGATCCTAAATAACCTATCTTATTCCCTAGAGCTGTAGTGCCATTAGATGAGCAAGTAGGAAAAGATCACTTAACACAGGGCAGTGATGAGGGTGAAATGCATTCATGCATGTAAAGTTCTCAGTCAGAATCTGTCCCAAAGTAATCTGTCTAGACAATTTGTCTGTATTAATTACTGGAATTATCTGTTCACTTTTGTGTCACCCCTCATGGCAGGCAAAGCCAACTCATTTCTCTACCAATAGTTCCTGAGACCATGTCTTATATATATTATGTAGCACAGAGTCATGTTGGGAGGGATAAAATGTTTTCAAATAGATATTTTTGAAAGCACAATGAATTATTTGTTTTAAGAAAAGTAAAATGAATCATTCAAAAATCAGACTGCTATGTTCCAGGCTCACTGCTGGAAATGCAAAATAAAATGTGGAAGAAAAACTTTTGTGCCACTCCTCTTGCCTGTCCTCAAAGAGGCTGTCATCTGAGGAGGGGCACAGACCAACAATATATGACTTCTTTTCTTATAATAGGAATAGAAATTTGTTTGTATCCATGACTTATGCATCAGAGATTGATAAAATCTTCTCAATAAAATAGACACAAACTACAGTGGTAACTGTGACTAAAGGCATGTGCTATGCTAAGACACTAAGAACACAACATATGTATAGATTAGGGATAAACAATACTGAAAGGAAAGGAAAGCTCCTTATTAGTATTTGTTAAGTAGTAATAAAACAGCTAGAAGAATTCCTTAAAAGGATTGAACATTGTGTAATAAGAAGAAACATTATATAACTCAGAAAAATGAAACATTTAGATTGGAAATGAAAAATAAAACTGGTAATGATAAAGCTGGTGAGATAATGGTACAATTCATTCAGTAGCATTCTAATTTCAAACACAAGTGATGACAAAATGTGCAAAATTTGCCATGCAAACCACAAATTAACGCAGCAGGAAAACGTTAGCACATCAATAACGGATTCTGTTGTGCAGCAACATATAGGAGAAATTAATTCAGCATTGAGGTAATGACATTTTAGCACCTGGCTGGCATTAAGTGTGGATATGAGCTGGTTCTCCTCTTCAGCCTTCATCTCATATGATGCTTCCCCAAATGGATGTGTGAGATAGATTTATAGCCTTCATCAGGCCCCTAGAAATTCATGGGGACCTTCAGTGGCCCAACTGTGAGGCAGGGTAATGATGTAAGCCACAGTGAAGGGAACCATAACTAGCATTCACAGATATCCCCCAGTGTTCCAGAGAACAAGAAGCTTTGACAGTATGGATATGATGATGTGGACTCTGGTTACTGAGTGCCCCAGAAAAGGGATGTTGCATGCAATATCTTCTTTAATTCTTAACACAACTTGTGAAGTACATGCTACTGTTGTTAAGGGTGAGGAAAATGTGTCTCTGGGAATCAGGAACTTGCCAAAGTTCACATGGCTGGAAAAGGGTAGAATCAAGAATGAGTTTGCTGCCTCCACAGTCTCCTTTCTGTTCCCTGAGTCCTTATGCTTTCTATTACATTGGCCTTTCCTTTAAACCACCAAGAAATCAGCAACCCAAGGATGCTGCATGATGCCATCCTTTCTAGTCCTTGATTTTACTGGGGAGTGGTGACTTAATAATGAGATAAGGTGCTCTTTAAAATTGAAAAGACCTGTGTAAAGGCAAGTTGTAATTACTGCAATCACGATCATCTTCTTAGTCATCTTCATAAGCAGTTACATTGGGTTCTGTAACAGCCACTTGTCAAAGCATGAAACACTTGCAGAAGTCAACCATCTTCCCAGCTCCTGAGCACTCCTTACTCTTTACTCTCATTGCCCACAATCCCTAGACCTAGCCATCTTGAAGAAGAAAGCAGCCTGATTACCCTGGTGAAGTAATTCACAATAACTGCTAAACCAGAGGAATACTCCTTGTTGGTCATTTTTTTTTTTTTTTTTTGGTGGTACTAGGATTAAACTCAGGACCTTCTGCATGCAAGGCAAGCGCTCTACCAACCTAGCTATATTCCCAGACTCCGAGGAATCCTCTTAGGACATACACATTTTAATTAGTCAATTGATGTAGCAAAAAATATCTAGGCATTTGCATAGGGCACTATTGTTCACAAAGACATAAAACACATTTAATTCTGTGAGGTAATGGTATCCATATTTATCAACTAAGGAAACTTATTTCATATAGAGTCATGGACACACTTATCTGTGGCTAAGTGTCAAAACCTCAACTCAAATACGGAAGTTCTCATCCAGGATGGTGTGTTCCATTCATAATCTATTCCCGCTGATCCCAGAAATTGTGGGGTAAGGAGGAGGAAACTTTACCAAGGTGGTAACCTTCCTTGGCTCCTTCCAAGTTCTGGCCACCAGCACCTGCTTCTGCTGAGCAGTGGTATGCACAAGCCATGTAGTTAGCAATTTGGTAAGCATCTTCAAAAACTTGCTTAACATTCCTTTTTATTTCACTGACACGTTGAATAGAGTTAATTTGGCAATGTAAACAAGAGTGGATGGCTTACTGTCTGAATAAGCCCCAGAGGAAGATGTGTTCAGCAAAGTGCATTATTATTTCATTGATTCATTTAAGGTATACTGCACTTTACATGTATTATCTCATTTAAGATTTATGGCCATCCTAAAATGAATGTCTGTTATGTGCATTTTGTAGATGGGAACAATGAGGCATAGCTAAGTAACTTGCACAACAACTACCAGGTGAGGCTAGGACCTCTCAAAGTCATCAACTTTAGACATGATGCCATACTATCTTCCATGTATCTCCTTCTTTTACTCTGTAATGTCATGGTTGGGATATGAGGTGTTCCTCAAAAGTTCCTGTTAATGCAGGAATATTCAGAGGTGAAATGATTTGATTATGAAAGCAATAACTTGCCTTGAATGGATGGTAACTTCAGGCAAGTGGGATGTGGCTGAAGAAGCTGGGTTAGTGGAGGTGGGGGCATGACCTGGAAGAGTATATCTTCCCTGTGATCCCTTCTTTCTCTCTCTCACTACTTACTGACCTCACCATGAGCTGCCCAGCTCTCCTCCACTGGTATTATCTGTTCACTTCTTTGCCACTCCTCATGATTCACTTTGACTCATGGGGTCCTTCTTCCACAATATGCTGTCTCACCTTGGCTCCAGAGCAATGGATTCCATAGATAACAGAGATCTATGAAACTGTGGGCCCTAAATAAACTTTTGCTACTCTAAGTTGTTATTGTCCAGTATTTTGGTCACAGTGATGAGAAAGCTGAATAAAACAGAAATTGGGACCAGGCGTGGGGTCACTTATGCTAGGCTGCATAAGTCCTATGAAAAGAGAGGGTAAATTGGTACCAGGAGTAGGCTGTGATTAATCTTGTCATCTGGTTCAGCAGCCTTTGTATATGACTTGTGGGATGAATTTTGAAAAGTTTATAGATTCAAGCCAGAACAGATTTATAATGTTGTGTGTAGAGCTTAATGGGTGATTCCGGATGGGAGTTCAGAAGACCCAAATGCTGATAGGAATGCAGACTGTGCTCATGAGGTTGCAGAAGAAAATGAGAACTCTATTGGGAACTGGACTAGAGGCCACTAAAAATTTATTCTGGGAAAGAACTCGGTTGCATTTTGCCTATGTCCTGAGACTTCATGTGAAGCTGAATTTAAAAGTAATGAATTAATTAAGTGGCAGAGGAAATCCCAAGGCACCACAGCATTCAGTCAGTGGTATGGATTCTGCTGGGAGCCTTTAGCCAGCAGAATCAGGAGCATAAAGCAGAACTAAAGAATTTCAAAAACATGCAGTTTGGGCCAGAAAAGTGCATGTAAACCTGGGACCAGGTTCTTGTTGCAGAAATTATAGCCCCTAAAGAGATGCTAAGTCTTTTGCACAGAGACAATGGGGAAAATGACTTAAGGGCATCTCAGGAACTGGCAAGGTAATGTCCATCAGAGATCCTAAGGTATAAAATTAAAAAAAAAATTTTTTTTTTAGATCATAGATATTCCCTATTTGCACAGGGGGACCTAGAAAGTTGTTTCAACATACTGAGTCATGCAGGTTCTCAGAGGCCATGGTATCTATCATTCTAGGAGCCCTAGGTACTACATGAACTGACAGCAGACCTTGGTACATACAAACGGTGCTGGTTCTGTAGAAATGCACAGGACTTGAGTTAAGGAATCATAGAAACTTCCACTGAGATTTCAAAGGAAGGCCCTGGAAGCCAGGCAAGATGTAGCAGGGTCAGAATCCCTATGGACTGCCTCTGAGATGTGTGAAGCTATAAAGGTGAAGCTGAAGCTGGTACAAAGAACTGAGGAATTAAGTAATGTGTTGTGTTTGCTGAGAAAGGCTGCTGGCTGTGAGTGAAGCTAGGTGAAAGAGAAGCCACATGTGTTGCAAGCAAGGCCAAAGGGGCCAGACTGCTTAAGCCCTTTGAAGAGCACATTTCCATGTGTCCTAGATGCTATGTGTTGAGTTAGGGGATTTGTTTTCCCAGCCAGATTTTGGTCTCTTCCCTTCTTTATATTCCCCTCTTTTTCCCTTTTGGAATGTGCCACTGTATATTGTATATAATTTTGGCTTTTATAAGGGCTCACAACCAAGAATTTGCCTTGAGTTTTAGATGAGATGTTGCACATGGACTTTTGGGCAATGCTGGAATTGTTAAGACTGTGGGTCTTAGAGATGGATTAAACGCATTTTGTGTTGTGATATGGATATGAGTTTTTGAGGCCTAGGGGTGAGATGCTGTGGATGTGAGGTATCCTACAAAAGCTCCTGCTAATGCAAAAAAACAAAACAAAACAAAAAAAAAAACGCTTTTCTCCTTGTAAGCATTCTTTGTCAGGTATTTTGGCCACAGTGATGAAAACGTTAACTAAAACAATTCTATTATTGTAGATGAGAACACTGAGCCACAGCTAAGTGACTTGCACAAGAGCCAACAGGTAAGGCTGGACCTCTCAAAGGTCCTTGACTTTACACATGATGCCATATTATCTTCCATGTATCTCCCTCCTCCCCCTGGTAAGTACTGCAGAAGCTGACATTCAGTATGGTACCAGCATCAATGTCTAGATTGGTTCAAAGACAACCAGGATCTGGTGCCCATAATGCTTTCTCATTTCTGCCCCATAGCTCATATGGAGTAAAACTAGTCTGAGGACTCTTCATTGATTTGAATTTAAATTCCCTTATAGGACTTATGCAGCCCAGCATGAAACAAATTTATGTCAGGAACAAACAAGTCCTTTTTTTTTTTTTTCTTCTATTACCTTTTCTCCATAGAAATCACTGGCTATTGAGTGGCTCTGAAAGGTTCATCTGAGTTATTTTATTATAGATACACTGGTACCCCTTCTGCCTATTATGGTACAGAAAAAAAAACATCTGGGGGTTCCTTTTCTTCCAGAGTGTGGGAACTCTATATAGAGAATAATCTCAAGGGATACCAATCCTAAAAAGTAGCTTCCTCAAAAACAAAGCATACTCCAAATTTAAAACTCAAAAGCTATAGATATTATGCAAGTTAATCTCTTAGTACTTCAGTTTCTTAATCATAGGACTGCTTCATTTTTTAATTATGTTGTGTTATTTCATGTAAAGTAAGTACAATGTTTGACATTACCACAGGAATAGGTCAATAATTATTATTTGTCTTTGCTGCTCTGAGCCTCCTCTGTAAATAATAAGAACAATGAGAAAACAGTGGTTGTGGCTCAAAAAGAGATCCACAAAAATGGACAGGGGGAGGAAAGGGTAATTTTCAATTCCTTATACATTCAACTTCCTTTGGTACTCTTTTCTTATGAGCCTGTCCCAATTCCATAGGCAAATTGAAGGGCTTCCTCTTCTGCAATTTACTTAATTTATATCTCTTTCAGAGTAATGGTTACCTCTCAACTTGATGAGGTGGGAACTATTATTGTGCCCATTTTCAGAGGAGGATGCTGAGGTTTGGTGAGAATCAACCTTCCTGGGCCACTGGTAAGTGGTAAAGAAAGAATTCAAACAAAACAAAAAATGCAATTACTGGTTTTATGTAACTAAATGTGGCATAGTCCTTACATAGATTTTGATTCAGAAAAACCAGAGTGGGAGTTCAAGTTTCTTTATTTTTCAGTCATATGACCTCAAGAAAGGCCTAGTTTCTTGATCTATTAAATATAGATAATGGTGCTCATCTCTTGGGGCTCTTCTGAGAATTAAAAGACACAGAACACTGACTTCCAGTTTTCACTCCAGTATGTAATGAGGTTGGAAATCATTATTGTGCTAACAAGTAACCAGCTCAACTGACTAAAAATTAACAACTCTTGTTAGATTCATGAAAGAAATGAGGTCACAGAGTTCCCTCAACTGCTAGCCCTAAAATTGGAGACCCAGGCAGACAGAGAAAATCACAACTCACTGAAGCAGAAACCCATGAATGGAAGTGTGTACAGAAACTAGTACCAGATTATGAAAACTTGAACTGTAATTGATGAATTGCTACAGGCCCAATCTGGACTAGTCTGAGAATTTAAAACTACTAAAACTTATGAGGAGACCTAATTATTGGGAACCTCCATGCTTTTGTGAGTTAATTCCATGAGCCCTACCATGATCTTGTATTAGATAGGTTAGTTAGCCATGAGCAGGCAAGTAGGAAAAAGGCTGATAGAGGGCACACATTGGGCATATATGTTAAGACAAATCCAAGAGTCATAAAACTAAAATCCCAAGGAACCTTATCAGAACAGGCAAGCATTTGGAATGATAACTAGAATGTCCCACCTTCCCCAAGCTGTAGATAACTATGATCCCTTGAGGGAATTATCACTTTAAACCACGTAGAAACTTATCAAAGCAGACAAGCTTCAGGAAGGTGGGGCCTAGTACATCAGAATCTCCCCCCAGCAATAGCTAATTATAATCTTCAAGGAAACTACTGTTTATAAACCATATAACATATCCAGATTATCAGGACCCTTCCTTTTCACTAAAACCATGTCACAACTGCCTGAACCATATTTTGTGACCAGGACATCAAGACCCTTACAAAGAAAGTTTGTTGAAGGATATCCAAAGGGCAATACACTGATTAAGGGAATGTGAGGAATTTTTTTTTACATTTTATTTTATTTTATTTTTTTTCCATCTTTCTCATACTGATATTTACTTATTTATTCTACTTAGGTATACATGATAGCAGAGTGCATTTTGATTCATTGTACACAGATGGGGCACAACTTTTCATTCCTCTGGTTGTACGTGATGTAGAATCACACCATATATGCAGTCATACATGAAGCTAGGGCTATGATATAAGGAATTGAGGCGAGGACAAGGGGACATAAAAATCCTTAAAACTTCTATTCTGTGAAGCACACATTGACCTGAAGGTGACCGTCAGCCTATCCTAAAAGTCTGTACCCGCTTTCTTTCTTTTGTTCTAATAAACTTCTTTTTGTTACTCTGAGCAACTCATCTGAAATTCTTTCAGCATGAACACAAAGAACCAGTGAGTAAAGACCTCTGTGGTCACTTCAACTCCACAGATGGCCTTGTTGTGGAGTGAATATTAGAGAAAACCCCATGTGTTTTTGTTTTTTTTTTTTTTTTTTTTTTGCAAGAAATGGGAAAAGAAATTACTTCAAAATATGACAAAGCATTCCGTTTTTCATAACAAAGCCTGCGTTCAGGAGAAAAACTATTTTGCCAGTTTAACCTTCTGAGTTTCATCAAACCTAACTTATATGGGGGAAGGGAAATAATCCAATTCTAGCTGACTCTAGTCTTCCATTTGAGGGAGGGAAGTATTGAATTTCAGTCCTGTCTCACCAAAGTGAAGGAGGATGAGACTGAAATCACTCAGGGGTTTCATGGCCAGGGGTGTACCAAAAGACTGTAGGGTGCTTTTCCTCCTCTAATACATTAATGCCATGTTATTAAAGTACTACCACCTACCATTCCTTTTACTCAGCATATCATGTTGACCTTGCAACAAAAATTATGAAGCAGACTAAAAGACAAAAGTATAGTTTGAAGAGACTGAAGGAGTGTTATGACCAGAGTCAGATAAATTAGATCTGGAGGAATGTGAGAATTTAAAAACCACTCTAATGAGTATGTTAAGTGCTTAATGGAAATAGTAGATTACATGAAAGTTCAGACAATATAGACAGAGAAGTGGAATCTCTGAAAAAGAATCAAAGAGAAATGCTAGAGATCAAAAAATGTCTAACAGAAAAGGAAGATGACTGATGGGCTCATTAGTAAACTGGACACTGCTAAGGAAAGAATCTCTAAGTTTGAGAACATGACAATAAAAATTTCCAAAACTGAAAAATAAGAAAGAAAAAAAAAAGAGATAGTACAAAATGTTTAAGAACTATGAGCAACTATAAAAGGTGTAAGTGGACATAATGGAAGTATAAGAAGGAGGAAAAGAGAGAAGGGGAAGAGGTAATATATGCATCAATAACAATCTATAATTTTCACCAAATTAATGTCACAAATCAAGACATAGATCCAGGAAGCTCAGAGAACATCAGGTCACTCCTCCAAAACACACTATACTTGGTTATATCAGAAAACCAAAAAAGAAGAAAACACCTTGGAAGAAGACACAAGAAGAAAGCACATTACTATAATGGAACAAAGATAACAATGATATCTGGCTTCTCCTCAGAATCCAGAAAAGCAATGAGAATGGAGTATGATACATAAAATAGTGAGAGGGAAAAAGCCAATGTCATTGCTATGGTTTAGATATGAAGTGTCCCCCAAAGAATATGTGAGATGATTCAGCAAATTCAGAGGTGAAAGGATTGAGAGCTTTAGCTTAATCAGTGCATTAATTCTCTGAGAGGGATTACCTGGGTGGTAACTGAGGGCTGGTGGGGTATGCTGGGAGGAGTTGAGTCACTGGGGTATGACTTGGGGGTATATATTTTGTCTGTGGTGAGGTGACATGTTTCCTCTCTCCATTTCCCGGTGTCTTGTCCTGAGCTGCTTTCTTCCACCACCCTATTCTGCCATGATGTTCTGCCATACTTCTGTGGACTGATCCTTCTGAAAGTGAGCTCTAAATAAACTTTCCTCCTTTAAAATTGTTCTTGTCAGGTCCTATGGTTATAGTGATGCAAAAGCTGACTAAAACAATCCTTTAATTCTATACCTTCAAAAAGATCCTTTATATGTGAATAGAAATAACTTCTGCAGAGAAACAAAAATAATGGAACTTGTTGCTAGGAGAGCTGTCTTGAAAGAAATGTTAAAAGTTCTTCAGAGAGAAGAAAATAATATTAGCTAGCATCTTGGATATAAATAAAGGAAAGAAGAGCATTAGTAAAGAAAAAATGAAGATAAAAAATTTTTAGTTCTGAATCCTAGTTGATTTAACATATGTTAAGTTTGCTCAAATATAATAATAGCAACAATATATTTGAATATATATTAATATTTTAAATATAAATTTGCTCACATACCTTGTATGGGTAAAATAAATGACAGTGAAGATACAAGGGATGGGAAGAAAGAATTATGTATTTCTTTCATCATAAGACACTAGTCACTGTTTGTGAAGCAGTATATTGTTATTTGAAAGTAGACTTGGATTATTTGTAAATCTACATAGCAAATTCTAGGGCAAACATTAAAAAAGTTAAAAATATATTTAATATCTTAGAAGACAAGACAATTATAAAATGCTCAGTTAAAATCACAAATGTCAAAGAAAAGTGTGGAGGACAAAAACAGTAGCAAAGCACAGGAGGAACAAATAGAAAACAGCAACAAATATGCTAGATGTTTAAATATGTCAGCAATGGCTTTAAATATCTATAGTCTAAATGCATCAGTTAAAAAATTGATCATTGGACTAGATTTAAAAAAACATTGGGAGATCATACATGCAAAACACACATCTGATAAAAGACTATTATACAGAATATGCAAAGAACACTTAAAACTCAACAATAAGAAAGCAAGAAAACCCAGTTTTAAAGTGGGCAAAAGAGTCAGGCACAGTGGTACATGCTTGTAACCCCAGAAACTAAGGAGGCTGGGGTAGTTGGATTACAAGTTTGAGATCAACCCCTGCAATTTAGCAAGACTGTGTTTCAAACTAAAATATAAAAAGGGCTGAGGATATGGCTCAGTGGTAAAGCATCCCTGGGTTTGATCTCCAGTACCAGATTTTTAAAAATACTGAAAAATTGGCAAAATAGTTAAATAACCATGGAGAAGCATTGACTACAAGATATTTCCATTGGCCATAAAGAAAACTCACAATTATAATCAGCAAGTCAATAGAGAAAGAAAGATGGAAAAATTCTTTTTTATAAAACCCATGGACCCAGATTGGTGAATTTCCCCCCTTTTTTTTCTCTAGAGTACGCTCCACCTGATGTTTTTCTGTCTTCCTTTCAGGCTTTGGATTGTGATTCCTGGCTTGCTAACCTAAATGGCATACTTAAAATTGATCTGTCTCTTAACCTAGTCATCTATGTTAGGTATATCTAGATTGTGAACCCATCCTTTTATACTGTTTCATAAGACTATTTTACACTTCTTTAAAAGCAGGAAGAGATATGCCATAGTCATTTTATGCACAAATTTCATTTCTAGGGAAGAATTTCCTGATCTTAGCTTGCTTCTTAATATTTGAATGCAGTTGCCAAATTCATCACTAGGTTGATATTTTCCTTCTAATTTGAAAGATAAATAACTGGAAAGAAAGAAGAGGAAAATAAGTGGATCTGGTAGATCAAAATGCTGGCTAGAATGGCGGCGAGGGAGTAAAGAGATGAATGTGCATCCTGGACTAGACCTTGGCAAATTGGCAAAAGCATATTGCTAAGACAGGAGTCAGTGAAAATCCTTTGTTTCAAATTGGTTTAAATGATCTGTGGTTAATTCTCAGTAAATATCCAACTGCATCTTTTTTACTCCTAGCCTCAATTTATCAGTGAATTTCTTGGCTTAACACATATACACACGTGCATACACACACATTTTTCAATTGTAAAGACATAAATTCATTCATATGAAAGGAATAAAAATGCAGCATAATTATGAGAGTCCTCTCTTATCTGTAGGGAAAATTTTCTAAGATTCTCAATGGATAACTGAAACTATGGAAACTACTGAATCCTATATAAATGAGTTGTGATACCATGAGGGTAGATCTGCTAATTGGGATGGTTTCTAAGTGATTAACAGGTACCTGCATATTATATACAGAGTGGATACACTGGACAAAGAGATGATTCATATTCCATATGTAACAAAGTAGAATGCTGCAAGATTTTACCAACCTACTCAGAATGGTGTGCAATTTAAACTTAAAAATTGTTTGTCTCTGGACTTTTCTGGTCATGGCTGATACTAAAACCATGTATAATGGGGCACTACTATAGTTAACTCAAAATGAATCTCAGATATAAATATAGAGCAGAAAACTATGAAACTTATAGAAAAAAGAGGAGAAAATCTTTAGTTTCTAGAATTAGGTAGAGTTCTTGAACTTGACATAAAAAACGTTATCTATAGGGAAAAAAAGGTGATCGATTGTGTCAAAATTAGAAATATTTGCTCTTCACAGAGCTTGTTAAGAGACTGGAAAGACAAGCTATAAACCTGGAGAAAATATATCTGGCAAAGAACTAACATCTAGAATATGCACAAAGTCTCAAAATTGAGCAATTTAAAACTAAATCATCAAATTAGAAAGTCACAAGAAGAAATATTTCACTAACGGAAAATAAGTGAAATGGTAATTACCATAAGTGAAATGGTAATTACCATTAGTTACTTAATGGTAAATGAAAATGTATTTGATATCATTAGTTATCACTACTTACCTATCAAAATGACTAAATTAAGTCATATTGACAATATCAAATGCTTGTGAGAATGTAGAGAAACTTTTCCATTCATATATAAATAAGAGGAATATAAAATGGTACAGTCATTCTAAAAAACAGTTTGATACCTTGGTCTACAACTAGATATGCAAATATAAATGACTCAGCAATTATATCCTTAGCCATTTCTCCCTGAAAATGAAAACCTATTTACATAAAACTTGTAAAGAAGTGTTCATGTTAGCTTTATTCATAACGGACAAAAATCAGAAACATCCAGATGTCCTTTAATGGTGAACAGTTAGATGAACTGTGGTACTTTAACACCATGGAATACTATTCAGTAATGAAAATGAATAATATACTGGTATGTATGTACAGCACCTGGGATGACTCTTCAGAGACTTAATGGTAAATGAAATAAGCTAAACCCTACACATTACACACTGCAGAATTACACTTTTATAACATTCTCAAAATAATGAAATTATAGAAATGGAGAATAGGTTGATGGTTTTCAGGGATTAATGGCCAGATGGAAGGGAAGAATATATGGTACAAAAGGGTAGCAGGAGGGATCTTGTGGAGATGGGAATGGTATGCTTATTGGTCACACCTATGTCAATATCCTGGTTGTGATATAGCACCAAAGTTTTGCAAATTATTGCCATTAGGTGAAACTGGATGAAGGATACTCAGGATTTTCCTGCATTATTTCTTACAGGCACATGTGAATTTACAATGATCTCAAAATAAAAGCTTTAATGAAAACATGGCTTTTAATAGAAATTTATGACATAGGAAAATGCTCTTATTATAATGTAAAACATCAAAATTAGAAATATTCTAACAACAAATATAAGGAGAATACATATGTATCTTATATACTGTGCTTAACAGATAGAACTAATGAAACATTTTTGAGATGAAGGAAGATATTTTTCTTCTTCAGTATCATTCAATATATTTTTCAAGTTTTAGAAAAAATGTATATTGCATTTATAATCAATAACAACAAAACCTACTCACTTAGGCACAAATCACCCATTCAGCTCAGAATTGAAAACTTCATACCTGTTCTAGTAACGTGTCAGAAGAAAGGGCAATTTATTGCAAACCTGAATCTGATATTAAATAAATGATCCTTTCCTACTCTCTAGAATGATGGCTTTTATAATTAATGGGCTAATTTAACTGCAAGTCTTCAAGTCAGTAATATTAATTAAAAATAAGACATGGAAATGACCTTCTGAAAAGGACTTACCTCTTAATTTGCCCACAAATGAGCACTTGCGATTATTTCTTAATCAATAGCAGGAAGCTGGCTGGAATTAATGCCAGGCCTCTGCTTTCAACCACTCTTAAGAGCACTCAGGTTCTCCACACTCAGACCATTCAAGGCCAGCCTTATATTTTCCTTTAATTTACTTGACCTTTCAGGCAGTTAGTGAATTTAAGGCATTTATAGGCTTGGCCTGAATAACTGGCAACTTTCATTACTTTAATCATTGACCAAAAAGCTTTGGGAAATGTCAACCTTCTTAGGCCCTTGTTTAACATGCTAATCAGACAATTAACATCTTTCTTAGCTGAGAAAAGAACTTGTTACATAAAAAAGTTGTAGCTGACTGGAGGATGAGGGAGCTGAATATAATTTTCTTTTTAATTTTAGGAGAAAATTGGAGTTCTTTCCTATCTTTCTCTTACCTAGGTGGAGCTAACTGTCCCTAGCAGGTTTCTATCATCACTTTGGTACAAAATGCAGTTGCTTCTTAATGGAAATTTCTGGGTCTAACGTCAGCATATGTGGCAAAAATCAGGTAAAATGTATTCAAAATTATCCTTGGTGTTTTTACATTGTCCCTCAAGGATACTACTAATACACATCATTTGTACTAATGGTGGGGGGATGACATACTATCCCAAAATACAGTCACATGACACGTTGAATATTTTAAGCTGAAAGAATTTGAGAAAGAGCATGCTGAGGGAAGATTTTTTGACCTGCCCCTGGAGCTGGTCATAAGACCTTCATGTGACAGTTGCCCACCCTGTTCCCAGATGAAAAGAGCATCCTTGTCTCTAAACATAGGGGCACCGAGAGGAATCTGAATGAACAGCGCTTGCCAAGTTCCTCTCAGTTTACTACCATTAGATGACACTCCTTTGTCCCATCGTTATTTTCCCACAACTATCCATTCTTCATCAAACCCAGCTTTAGTTATTTTTTCAAGTCTTCATTTCCTTATGAAGGCACATAAAACTTCTATAATACAAATGTGTATGCTTTTCTCTTTTTAATATGTCTTTTGTTATAGGAGCCCCAGCCAATGAACTTAAATTGGTTAGAAGGAAAGTATGTTTTTCCTTCCGTACAGTACATAGCATATTCTTGTAACTTCCTTTCAGAAGTAGCCCTCAATTAATTTAATGTTTGTTTCCCAGATGTTGCCCACTACATTCTTGGACATTTGTTTTAGTCAGCTTTTTCACTGCTGAGACTAAAGGACCTGAGCAGAACAACTGTAGAGAAGGAAAAGTTTATTTGAGGACTCAGTTTCAGAGGCTAGTTCATAGAAGGCTGGCTCCGTTCCTCCAGGCTAAAGATGAGGCAGAACATCATGGCAGGAGAGTGTGGCAGAGGGAAGCAGCTCACATGATGATCAGAGAGCAGAGACACTTTACTCTCCAGATACAAAATATGTATCCCATAGCCATTCTCTTGCCCTTTCCACAGTGATTCTTTTTTTTTTTTTTTTTGGTACTGGAGATTGAACTCAGGGGCACTCGACCACTCAGCCACATCCTCAGCCCTATTTTGTGTTTTATGTAGACACAGGGTCTCACTGAATTGCTTAGCGCCTCACCATTGCTGAGGCTGGCTTTGAACTCGCGATTCTCCAGTCTTAGCCTCCCAAAGTGCTGGGATTATAGGTGTGCACCACTGCACCTGGCCAAACATTTTAAATAAGCATTTCAGTAATTTTTCAATGGTTAGGAAGAACTTAAAAACCACTGATTTGCTCTTTCAGTGGTTTTTCCAATTTGCATTGGCTGTTTCAGACTTAAATGCTTTCACTCCCTTATTAACTTTAAGTGACTCAGTTGATTTACCTAGTTGATTTCAGGTAAGGTAAATAAATACTTGTATCACGTGACTGCAAGGTGAGAAGTAGGTTAGGATGAGTCTGTATCTCTCTATACCACAGCATCATTTCTACATGCAATTGCCAGGTGCATTTTACTACATAAATGACTATGCAGTTTCTTCAAGTTGGAAACCTAGGTCTAACAAAATAAATTACCACCATATTGTAATGCTTAACTCAACAGCAGCACTGTGGAACAATATAGATATCTATTTTGTTCTGTCTCTTCCTTCCCTCCCAACCTCCCTTCCTCCCAGGATTCCATTGCAGATATAATGAGAAGGATCACTAATGAATCCAGCAAGTGAGTGTCCAATGTGTCATTTCAAATCCTAATTACAGAGCTATTAAGAATAGAATCTTTCCAATACTTCAGGGCCAAAGCCTTTTTGAAATCTGAAAATATGAATGTTGATTTGCAGTCTTTAATGCTTGGGTTCATAGGATTACTATGCTAAGTTTTCCTTTCATCTTATGTTATGCAGCCTTGGTGTGAGCTGTTCAGACAGAATTTTGTTTATTCATAAATCTCTCATGTCTCAGGCCTTCCTGCTGCTCAGATAAGACAGAACACTCTTTTGGGGGTGGAGAAGAAGGTATGAATATGTTTGACCTGTTTTTTCATTTTTCCTTCCATTCCATGTTTTTTCTACACGGCAGAGGAAACTGTCAATAATGGATATGATCTTATCCTTGGAGAGAACAGCCCAGGATTAAACATTTGCCAGATATCGTTTGGTTGACCAGGGGTAAATTATTCATCCTGTGTATGCTTCCATTTCTTATCTATTTTATAGGAGAAAGCACACTTTGTTTGGGGAGGTTGCTGTTAGTATGAAAGGAATGAGCTCCTTGAGTGAGCCTGCTTGGCACACAGGACAGCTTCAAGGCCTGGTTTCTTTCTTTTTACTTAGCTTTAAGTTCTCTGCATTCAGAGACAGTCTTTTATCATTCTGGTTTAACCTCAGGACCCCTCCAAAAGTTTTTACTCACTGAATTACTAATTAAAATGACATAATTAGTGTGGTATAATAAATACATATTCACATAGTTGGTGTTTTTTCAGATTCCTAGCACAGAGATTCTAGAACCTTTGGGATTTTCTTTATTTTTGGTACCGAGGATTGAACTCAGGGGTACTCAACCACTGAGCCACATCCCCATCCCTATTTTGTGTTTTATGTAGAGACAGGGTCTCACTGAGTTGCTTAGTACTTCACTATTGCTGAGGCTGGCTTTGAACTCACGATTCTCCTGTCTCAGCCTCCCAAAGTGCTAGGATTACAGGTGTGCACCACCGCACCCTGCTCCTTTGGGATTTTCTGAGTAACAGGAGTGTCTTGTTAATAAGGAGCTCCTCCTGATCCTACCAGAGTTTACATTACTGAGGTGACTTTTGGGAGTAGGGTAGACTAGATAGCTTCCAAACAAGAGCTTGTGGCCAGAGCAACAAATTACATGACTGCAGAGATCTGGCCATCAGCCACTCCCCTAAGAGGGGAAAAGGAGGCTAACAAATGAGTTTAACAGCTAATGATTTCATCAATTACTCCTATAGCCGCAAAACTTCATTTAAAAACTCGAGGACAAGGAGGTTCAGAGTCCTTCTGGGATGGTAGGCACATCAACATATCAAAGTGCTGGGTGGGTGGTGCTCCTGGAAATTCTACCTGCACACCTTGTCTCAGCCTCTCTCCCTTTGGTTGTGCCAGAGTTGGATTCTTTGTAATAAACCAAACGCATATGTTATATCCTCTATTGGACTCTGTGAATACGCATATGTTATATCCTCCATTGGACTCTGTGACTCAATTTAGGGAGTTCTCAAACCTGAGAGGTAGTCATGGAAACCCCTGAATTTATAGTCAGCAGGTGTGTTGGAAATCTCCTTTGCAGGTAGTACATGATACAGGGCAGTTTCATGAAACTAAGTCCTTAACTAGTAGGGTCAACATTAACTGAGTAGCGTCAGAATTTAGTTGAGTTGTTGGATAACCAGGTGTATTTGAAAATTAGTTGATGTGAGAAAAAACACAACTGAAATTTCTCCAAAACCAAAATGGAGATTTACATATAATTGAGTCTCATTGAAATGAGAAGAATATTCAGGTAAACATATATAGCTTGGTAGAATTGACTTTCCATTTCAAAATTTTTTCCTTTATTTATTCACAATGTAAAAGCTGTTTTCAATTGAGAAAGAAAGCAAATACTCTAGATCTTGTTTTTTCCCACTGAGGTTTCAGGCATATGTCTTAGAAGCATATCACCTCTTAAGCCAAGGATTTTGATTATAGTTTAAAAATGCAGGGTGAGTTTATCAAGAAACTAGGAAAGATAGGCTTTGCACCCTGTTTTAGTCAGATTTTTTGCTGCTGTGACTAAAAGAGCTGACCAAAACAATTTTAGTGGAAGAAAAATTTGAGAGCTCATAGTTTCAATGGTCTCAGTCCATAGACAGCAGGCTCCATTCCTTAGGGTTCAAGGTGAGGCAGAACATCACGGTGGAAGAGTGCGGTAGAGGGAAGCCACTTACATGGTGATCAGAAAGCAGAGAGAGAGATCTGCACTTGCCAGATACAAATATATACCCCAAAGCCACACCCTCAATGCCTGACTCCTCCAGCCACACCCCACTTGCCTTCAGTAACCACTCAATTAATCCCACAAGGTGATTAATTCACTGATTGGTTAAGGAGTTCATAACCTAATCATTTCTTTTCTGAACTTTCTTGCATTATCTCACACGTGAGCTTCTGAGGGACACTTCACATCCAAACAATAACATACCCCTTGCTTAAACCATGTTCCAAAACAAAATGTGAAATAAAATATTTGGAGGGCAAGGACATCACAAAATACAACAAACCAAAGCAGGAAACAAAAGAGAAGAAAATTGAGTGTGAAATTAAAGACAATAGAATATAAGAAAAAAAAAAGGATTCCTTGAGAAGAGAGAGATGCCTACATTTTTTAAGCATCAATGTACATTCTGTTCACAGAAAGTCTCAAGTGTTCTCAGGTACGCCCAGGTTAATATTGTTGCTCTTACAGGTGAGAAGATTTGAATCTGAGACAACAGTGTACGTGGTAGAGACAGAATTTAAATTTCTCCTATACATCCCTACATCCCCTCTAGTTCCATTGACACATCCTGTCAGCTCTGCTTTCAAGCTATATTTTAAGTCTGATCATTCTCACTACTGCCACTACCACTATCCTCGTCCACACTACCTCAATTTCTTCCTTGGACTACCACACTGATTTCTCTACACATTCTCTTGCTTCCACTTTTGTCCTTTCCACAGTGATTTTTTTTTTTTTGTACTGGAGATTGAACTCAGGGGCACTCGACCACTGAGCCACATCCTCAGCCCTATTTTGTGTTTTATGTAGAGACAGGGTCTCACTGAGTTGCTTAGCAAGCCTTGCCATTGCTGAGGCTGGCTTTGAACTTGCAATTCTCCCATCTCAGCCACAGTGATTTTTGATCCTTTTGCTCTCCTGTGTTCAATTCCCAGTGAGTTCCCACTATACCAGATACATTCCAAATCCTTATCAGGCTTGCAAAGAACCCACTGATCTTGCCCCTGCTAGCTCTTCAGACACGTGGCCTGCCTTCCTCACCTTGCTCACGACACATGAGCAAGCAGGATCCATCATTCTGAGTGTGTTCCTTTCTTGGGGACTTTGTGTTCCTGCATATTTGTACATGGCTTGCTCCCTTCTGCCACTCAGGCCTCTTAGCTCCATCCATTTCCATGAAGTTGCTCTCTACTTTTTTTCCTTCTTTTCCTGCTTCTTTTTTCCTTCTGGTTAGCACCTAATAAAATACAACATTATGTTGCATGTTTACCTACTTATATATCACATCTCATGTGAGCTCTGTTGAGCAAGTTCTTTTTTTTCCCTAATTATACTGTCAGTACCTACAATAATACCTGGCACAGAGTAGTTGCTCAATAAATTGGTTGAACAAATGTGTCTGATTCTAAAGCTAAGCAAAAAAAGTGTCTAAGAAAGTTAGTACTCATTTTAAATAAAAATTTCTAAAAAGATTTTTTTCTAAAAATATGTAGAAAATGGACATTTTTCAGTAATCATTATGCCTTTGGCACATTTATAACAGTGTTGTTTCTCACCTTACATACCTGACGAAGTGTTTTGATGGCTGCTGTCATGCTCCATAAAGCACCTAGAGCTACTGGAAGGAAAATGCAATATAAATGCAAACTAAAAATAAACCACCTTGATGTCTGATATTTCTAATAAAGTACATGAAGTTTTCAGTGATTTAGTGAAAAAATGAAGAAGAGCTTCTAAAATCCCAGAAGTAGTTCAAGTCAAAATCATGTTAGTCTGATCTAATCAGCAAGGGCCTTAGAACACAAATCTATCAGGATTTAGAACTTAGAGATTCATTTCTGGTTGTTTTCAAAAAAATTATTTCTGTAATAATTATGACTACATTTGTTACTTTTATGATGAGAAGTTTGAAGGAAATTAGATTCTAAGTTTGCATGCCTTAATTACAGTGCTTCGTATTTCATAGGAGATACTTTGCAAAAATTGAATGACATTGTCCATTGCCATTCCTAAGCACAGCTTCCCAAACTGTCTGGAAAATAATATGTGTTTGTCAAGAGTGGCAAGAGTACTGTTTGCCACAAATGATCAAACATTGAAGACAACCGAGCCACTTTGGAACCGTGTCAGATCTCAACATAAAGCATTACAAATAGTCTCTTTATAGTCTTTCATTTCATTGATTTTTTAAAAAGTTAAATAACAAACCATTGGGTAAAGTCAGAATTATAGCCTAATAATAACCTCCATTTATTAAATAGTTACATTTTTGGCTTTTAGGATCAATTAGTAGTATTGTGTATTTTGCCTTTAATATTGGACAGAAGAAAAAATAATTTATCAAATGACCATCATTTCTGCTGCTTTTGACATCAAAACATGTGAGAAAAGAATTATTAAGGCAAAATGCAAAAACTGATGTTTCTTTGTAAAGGAGATAATAGACCCAGTGGGAAGGGCCAGTGGAGAGAGAAAAGAAGGAAGAAAAGGGTATATGTCTTAATTTTCAGATCGATTTTATTGCTAATAAAGGCTTACATGGGAAGTGTTGACATATTTTTCATATGGGAAGATAAACTTAGTTTTTAAAAAATAGTATTGGTATATGTGATTACAGATTAGTAATAGCAATTGCACTTCCAGTTTAGAAGATTTAAGCTTGCCAGGAATCCTTAGAGGAGTCAATAAATTAAATTAATGTAAATACATTTCAAAGTATATAAAAAACATTTTTGGTAAAGCTTGAAAAATGATCAAAGGTTATATTTCTTTGTGTATAAATTATGAGGTGCTGTATTTCATGAATATTCTTCCACTAGCAATCATCCTTTAGGATACCCCAGGGTTTCAAATTTCACTGAGGGCTGAGGCTACCTTCCAAATATGAAGAAATTCAATATAAAGAAATTATTGTTACTGACTTAATACCAATAGGGAAAATAAGTGGAAAGAAATTACACTAATAAAAAGGGGATTTTCCTTTAATCATTTTCTTATGAAGAACTGCAAAGTAAACTCCAGGGACAGGATGAAAGTGACAATATCCCCCACAATGGCACAGAGTTGAGGAAATATATGGACAATGATTTCTTTTCCAAGAAATAAAAGCTCAACACCATGCTCTCATAAATGCCAAGTACGTTAGAGCACTGAGCGATGCAAAGGTGTTTAATGGTTCAGAGAGAAGATACATCACCCTTCCTTGACAGTGCTCATTTGCATGCACACGTTTAGCCCCAGCAGGAGGTGCGCGTTCCAGGGTCTCCCACAGTAGATATATAGACATTCTCAGTGAAAAGCAGTTCTTCACTAAACTTTATAACCTCATTCCCAACTCCAGGTGTCAGTTTACAGCTTTCCAGATTGACATCTTAAATCAAGAAAATGTCATACATGTACAGTAACTGGCCTAATCTTTTCTGTAACTTGCTGCCTGTGGTTTTCAAAAACATAGTAAATTGCTGGCAATTGACAATGTGTCTTTCTGCATGGCTAACTTCACTTCTGCAGTTAACAAGTCAGTCTTCAATTATTCACGCACATCACCCAATGTCTAGGCTCTCGTGGTGGCCATTGATTTCAGGGATCAGCCTGGCTGCCTTTTCTACTAAACCCAAATTCATACCATGCTCTCTGCATACAAAATTAATTGTATTCAGGAAATAATAACTATACTTTGTCTCAGTATCTTAGTTAATGGTGAACAAAGCTCACTACATAACCAGTACTTCTGATACCTTATGCTGCACTAAACAGGACGGAGTAATTTCTTGGGCTAATACTTAGAATAGCTTTAACACTCCTAATATTTCAAATACACAGAGGAGGTGTTTCCTTCATTAACTTTATAAGACAAGAATAAATGAAGAATCTTATCTACAAACTATAACATCAGATGGCTCATTTAGATGCTGTCAAACCCTGGTACATTGTTCTGGAAATAGGGTCAAATCAAGTCCCTAGAGAACTCAACCAAATTGAATTTTTGTTGCTAAAATAAGTATAGAAATAGAGTGCTTGTACTGAAAGTCTGTCTCAACACCATTTTTCTTTCGGCAGTGTACTTTCTTAAGGAGATTTTACAAAAAGCATATTTACCTTTCCTTGAAATGGTTTTTGAATCAGTACTGGCTCTAAGCTAATAGTGGAATTGAGCAGTGAAATAATCTTATATTTGAGAAGCACATTTGTCTGTTCACGCTTGGGAAAATTAACTCCAGATAAACTCAAAAGGATACCCAAGAGACTGGCGTTTTCTCCTAAGTGTGCCTAAACCAATATTTCCAGGCCATTGATAGACATGATCTATTATTTGAGACCTCCCATATTAAGAACTTATTCCTATAAGCTCACCTTCCAAGAGGTAGTGCCCTTAGCTCTGACCCACATAATCCCATGGAGCTCCTTCTCCAATGTACATTGGCCACAGAAAAGCCTTTAAAAAAGAGGGCGGGGTGGGGATCCATGCAAATTCCCTACAGAAAAATTTTAAAAATAGTAGCTCAAAGTACTTTTCTTACTTATGTTAGGTCAACATCTTTGTGAGAGTCGGCATGTCACTTGAAATGCTCTTCTCTACTGAGAACATAATCCTCATCTCATTTTTCTTGAGAAAGCTTGCTCTGATCCTGGTGAAGACTGTGAATAGTATTAGAGTTCTTTCTCTTTCCATTATAATAGCATTCACTGCATTTTATTGCTATTACTCATTGAATGCCTGTTTTTCCTTGTTATGGACAGTTATGCAATAGTTCTACTTGTGATTTTTATGGTGTCAATACATGCATTCTGGAGAAACAGTAATATCTTGAATTTTGATGTTTTTATGGGCTGGTGATATTCAGTGATATGCTTCTCCTCTCTCAGGAAAGCAGACGCATGAGGGGAAACAGCTGATGTTCCAAAGTGCACCATGTTGCCAAGTTTTTAGGCAGCTAGGGCTGATGTGAAAGTTCCACAGATTTATTAGGGTCCCAGGCTCATTTTTTTTTCTCTTGGCTGTACTACTCTCATGCATAGCTGACGTCTTCAAGGTCAACTCCTGGGCCAAGATGGCTGTCACCCCTGCAATAACAAAATAATGACCCCAAAGGTGTGAAGTACTCATTCTCAGAACCTGTGACTATGTTATCTTACATGGCAAAAGGGATTGTGCAAATGTGATTGAAATGAGAGACCTTCTTATGGAAAAATGGTTCTGTCTTACACAGGTATATTAGTCAGCTTTGCATTACTGAAACCAAAATACCCAACAAGAACAACTTAGAGGAGGAAGGATTTATTTCAGTTCATGGTTTCAGAAGATTCAGTCCATAGTCAGCTAGCACCTAGGCAAAAACATCATGGTGAAAGGGCATGAGAGTAAAGTGCTCAGCTCATGGCTGCTGGGAAGCAGAGAAAGAAGGGGGGACAGGGAAAAGAAAAACCCTTCCAGGGCATGTCCTCAGTGACCTACTTTCTCTAAGCAGTTGAATGACCTATCAAGGAATTAATCCAGAACATGAATTATGAAACCCAAATATTAGTACTTATTAATTTCCTAAAAGTATAGAAACTCTAATAGCATATATTTCTACGATTTAAATGAGAGGAGGAGAAACAAAATCAAATGAAATTTTGCAAACTTAAAAACAAAGGAATAATAAAATTTAAAATAAATTTGCATGTGATCAACTGATCTACTAATAAGGTCAGAGCCTTCATGATCCAACCATTGCCTAAAGCCCCACCTTTCAACTTTGCTGCAATGGGCACTTTAACACCAAGTGAGCCCAATTTAATCACCCGTCTTTAAAAACAGAGAATGTTTTCCAGGTGCAGAAAGCCAAAGAGATGCACCATGAGGACTTGGCCACCACTGGGCCTTAGGAGATGAAGGAATGAGTTTGCTAGCCAAAAATGTGGGCCATCCTGAAGCTGGAGAAGGCCAGAACAGATTCCTTTCTTCCATCTCCAGGAGGGAATGTAGGACACCTTGATTTTAGCTCATGGAGAGCTATTTTGGATTTCTTTCTCTTTTTTCTTCCTTCCTCCCTCCCTCTCTTTCTTTCTTTCCCCTTCCTTCCTTCTTTCCTTCCTCTCTTTTTCTCCCCCTTCCTTTCACTTCCTTTATCCCATTTCTTTTCTTTTCTCTGTTTCTTTTTCTTTTTCTGTGTGTGATGCTGGGGAGAGAACCCAGAGCCTTGTGCATTCTAGGCAAGCACTCTACCACTGAGCTACATCTCCAGCAACCATGTTGGATTTCTGACCTACAGAAGAAATGTAAGATGGCAAATTTGTATTTTTTACACCAGCAAAAGTTTGGACCTGCTTCTGATCATTAGCACTTAAGCAGCTTTTCTAAACGTTATTCAGTATTCATCAGGTATATTGCACTATCCAGAACTTACTTAGATGTCTATACCTACTCATGTAGAGGCAAATGCACATGGCTATTGAGCCCTGCCGCCTCAGACGAAAGCAGGATTTTCCTAGACTTTTGACCGAAGGGGACTAGGTAATGGAAGATAAGCAGACATTGTACCATTTATTTAAAGAAGGAATGATAAGATGGATGAGGTTGAAGCCTAGGAATTAGGAAAGTGATATGATTTTGGTACTTTTAGGAAATTAAGGAGAACTGATATTCAAGTTCCTTAAATAAGTTCCCAGAGACCTTGAGTCAAAGTGGCTCCTAGAAGAATAAAATGGAATTACTTTTTTAATGCTTCCAATTTTCAGCTTCATTTTTCATTTGATTGTGAGATATTTTATCTGGTTTCAGTAATTGTGAGATATTTTATCTGGTTTCAGTAGTAGGATGAAAGTTCCCAGACGAAAGCCAAACTTTCAGGGAGCAGACAGAGTTGGATGTTTCAACATGCTGATTAAAAAAAAAAAGGCACATATTTAACTGGGCACAGTGGCACACCCCTGTAATTCCAGCAGCTTGGGAGGCTGAAGCAAGAGGATCACAAATTCAAAGCCAGCCTCAGCGGCTTAGTGAGGCTCTAAACAACTTGGTGAGAACCTGTCTCAAATAAAAAATTTTAAAAAGGCTGAGAATGTGGCTCAGTGGTTAAGTGCCTCTGGGTTCAATCTCTAGTACCAAAAAAAAAAAAAAAACCTACAAAAAGTTACACATATTTATGGAGTGCAATGCAATAATTTGATGGATGAATACAATGTATAATGATCAAATCAGGGTAATTAGCATATCCATCTCCTTAAACTTTGTTATTTCTTTGTATTGGGAATTGTCAAAAACCTTTCTTCTAGTTCTTCATAACATACATACAAAGCAATAAAATAAAGACATTGTGTCCATCAACAACTAAAAAATATTTAAAAAAAAAATTGTTATGAACTGTAGTCACCCTAGTGCTTGAGAACTCTAGAACTATTTCTTCCTACCTAACTGTATTTTGGCACAATTTATCTTACTTCCCTCTTTCTTCTCCCTCACCCTCCCAACCTCCAGTGACCACTATCCTCCTCACTACTTCTATGAAATCAACTTATTTTAGCATTCAAATTTGAAAGAGAACCTGCAATATTTGTCTTTCTGTGTCTGGTTTATTTCACTTCAGTTCCTCCAATTCCATCGGTATTTCTACAGATGACAGGATTTCATTCTTTTAATGACAGAATATTCCATTGTATAGATGCCATGTTTCCTTTATCCATTCATCTGTCGACTGGCAACGCAGTTGATTCCGTAGTGCTACAATGAACATGGTAGTGCTACCAATTTCCTTTCCTTTGGATACATATGCAGTTGTGGGACAGCTGTACTGATGTTAACAGGCACACATGCTGAAAATTGCTACTCATACAACTGAATGCTGTATTGCTTCTGTACTTCTGTTATTGCTAACTCATGAAACAGACAAAAATGAGCCAATGCAGAGCTTCTCTGAAAGGTCAAAGAGACGTCAGCTCATCCCTAACTATCAGACCTCAGATGCTTTTCTGCCTTCTCTCTTTTAATTCTGTCACTCTGATGCCACCATTCAGTGGTTTATACTGAGATTAGCCAGTTCTGCCACATCTTCTGGGCAATTTTCACACTAGGTACTTCTCTCTTTTCTTCTCTCAGGCCTGAGGATGTAGAGGACTGGAATCTCTCAAGCTTCCTGGCTCCTCTTTGTTGGCAGGTCCATGCTGCCTTCATTGCAAGGATTTATGAATTGTCATTGTGTTAGCACCTTGCATGAGGAGAAATCAAAACATATTTCCCTTCACATTTCTCAGCTTTTATTTTTTACTATGAGACAATTTTTTTTATTGGTCTTTCTTAGCTATATATGACAATAGGTTGTATTTTGACATATAATACATACAGGGAGTAAAACTTATTCTAATTAGGATTCCATTCTTTTGGTTGAACATAATGTGGAGTTACACTGGTCGTGTATTCATCTATGAACATAGGAAAGTGATGTGTGATTCATTCTACTGTCTTTCCTATTCCCATCCCTCTCTCTTCTCTTCATTCCCCTTTGTCTAATCCAATGAACTTCTATGCCCCCACCTTATTGTGTGTTAGCATCCACATATCAGAGAGAACATTCATTTGGCCTTTGGTTTTTTGGGACTGGCTTATTTCACTTATCTTGATAGTCTTCAGTTCCATCCATTTACTAGCAAATGCCATAATTTCATTCTTCTTTATGGCTGAGAAATATTCCATTGTGTGTTATACCACATTTTCTTGATCCATTCATATGTTGAAGGGCACCTAGGTTGGTTCCATAGCTGACTATTGTGAATTGAGCTGCTATAAACACTGAAGTGGCTACTTCACTGTAGTATGCTGATTTTAAGTCCTTTGGGTATAAACTGTGGAGTGGGATAAATGGGTTGAATGGTGGTTCTATTGCAAGTTTTCTGAGGAGTCTGCTTTCCCGAGTGGTTGCACCAATTTGAAGTCCTACCAGCAATGTATGAGCGAACATTTTCCCCCACATCCTCGCCAACATTTATTGTTGCTTATATTCTTGCTAATTGCCATTTTGACTACAATGAGATGAAATCTCAGTGTAGTTTTAATTTTTATTTCTCTAATTGCTATAGATGTTGAACAATATTTCATATATTAGTTGACTAATTATATTTCTTCTATGAAGTGTCTGTTCAGTTCCTTTGCCCATTTATTGTTGGGTTATTTGTTGTTTTGGTGTTAAGTCTTTTGTGATTTCTCACTTTTGACATTAACCTTGTGGCCAGTCATGTTCCGTCTATCTCCCTATGAATTTGCTTTGATCTCATCATTCTGCTTACTTCCATTCTCTACGTGTCCTTTCTAAGCTGGAGAAGCAGGGCTTTCATGCTAGGGCAGCTTGACATCCAATATCAGGTTTCCAGTAGCTGCTGTAACCAGGCAACTCACAAGTCAGATGCTCAGATACTTGTAGCTCTATCTATCTTCAAGGTACTGTTCAAGTTCAGTCTGAAGCCTCACACCAATAATTTTTCATGCCATCATAGTTCATACACATTCTCTGTGCAAGAACTGCTTTTTAAGATGTGGTTATTGTTATCTGTGATACCCCCTCCAAACAAGCTGCATAGGAAAATTTGATACAAAGCATTAAAAATGATTTGTGTTTGCCTCTGTCATAGATTTGGAGTAGTGTTGAGCAACTGTTATGTTAGACTCCTCTGGTACTGCAGGGCCCTCTGCTTATTTGATTGTGTGGTATGACTTTCTTTTATAAGGCTATCCAGTGGTATGCACTGCTATTCTGGCTTAGAAGAGTAAATAACTGCAATGAAACATGTATATCAGGCTCTCTTTTATAATCTTGTGGACCATTGCAAATGTCACTTGAAATTCTCCATCATCAAGATTGTATTTTTAATTGATGTTTCACAACAAAAGGGTTGTATCTTCAAAACAAACTAATTAATATCACAACAAGAAAATACAAAGTCTTAATGGCATTTACTAGTTTTCTGTTTGTTCTACTCATTGTTCTTCTAAAATGGTCCTGTGTTCAATTGCACAGCAAACTCTGCAGCAGTAGGTTTAAACTGTCTTTAAAAAACACAGCAAATCATTTGAATATAAGCTCTAAAAGTATGGCTTCCTTCCAGCATCAAAATTTTCTTGATACTAATGCTTACATGGAAATTCAGTAGTAGTCATGGTCTATTCAGAATGGCTTATTGTCATATAAAAAGTGGCTTAATAAACCTGGAATAACTATAGAATTGATAAAACAAATATTGGTTTATTGAGGTTAATGGGAGATTTGCCATATTTAAAAATTCATCTGCAGAAGACACTACAGTAGCTGGAAGAGTCCCAGGCCAGCACAAAGGGAATCTCTTGCAACTACCATCATCAGCTTAAGGTTGCTCTGTAAAATGATGTTTACTTCCTACCTTTTCTTCAAAGTGAAATCTAGACCAGGGAGAAAAAGGTATGCGAAAAACCCAAGTGTATCTAGTGTAAATTGATTGGCATAAGGTGAAGGAAAGAGAATGGATTTATATCAGACAAGACTGGTTTTCATGATTTACATTGTTATAAATCTATATAATGTATTAAGGAATGGGAGGAGGATTTGGTAGAAGATCTGAGAGAGAATTTATTTATTCAAAGAAATAAACTGTTTCATGATTATAATGCAACCAGTTGAGGCAATAGCATGGTTAGACAGGTCAAAGGTTTATCTTCTTTAAAAATTGATCTTAGCTATATTTTCATTAGAATAAACATTAACATACAAATAGCAGAGTAAATGAATCTCTGGGTAGTTATACAATTATATTTGCATAGGCCTTGTTCACCACAGTGACTCTTCTTATATAACAAGAGATACAGCTACTGTTGATACATTCCTTTGCTAGTTCAAAAGAAAAACTTTTCTGAACCCCTATAGAGGGTATTAGATTACAATGGAAATTTCTGTTAAAAATCCCTAATATTATTCATGATTGTGTCAATTACTTAGTAGTTTATATTGTGGTTTCTGCATCACCGGACTATAATATAACATCAAATTGACTTTTTAGACAAAAAGATTTTCAAAGTGTTTATATTTGATAAATTTATGAGAAATAAAATACTTGAGTTCAACCTTACTTGTACTTTTCCTTGTTAAGGAAAAGCTACAGGGAAAATCAGCTATTTCACCATACATACAAAGTACAATGAGGACTTCATTTTCAGAAGTTACATTCACTTAGACTCACTCCAAAGGAAAAGGTGTAGTTTAAATTCACTGTAATAAGAAACACATAACTATATTTATGTTGCCTTGCTAGATTTTTTAACGAATATGATTGTTGCATTTTAGACAATGATTGTATAGAGACCAAACACAGAAATAAACATTTTCAAGTTTTGGGTCTCATTTAGATTTATTGCCTTAAAAGTAGATTGTGATGATTTATCCTTAAAAGATCTTTAATAATTGGAAAGATACAGCCACTCCATCTCCTCTAGTCCAGTTGGTATTACAGATAAAAGCATACTTTAAGGGCAATTATGTGTATTTCCACTAATATATAAGTCTGTCAAGTATCTAGAAAGCTAGGAATGGGTGACCAGGGAAAGAAGAATGAAGGGTGACTGAAAACTACAGGGAGACTTATCTGACAAGCAAGCACCTGGAAGATGGGGGCTTGGCATGTCAAAACCTCCCCCAGTCATAATTAATTGCATTCCTTTAGAAAAACTATTGTTTCAAGATCAAGCCACACCTTAACACATGGCCTGGACCATCCCTAATCACCAAAACTGCTACAACCCCCAATCACCCTGGCAACCAAAACATCAAGACCTTCACAAAGCAAGCTTGCTCAGGCTTATTCAAAGGGCAATAAATTAAGGGCAGCAGGATATTGACACAAAAACAGGGGGACTCAATTTTCTTAAAAACAACTCTGTGAGCACTACATTATCTTCTCCTGGGGCAATCCATGCAGTTCCTATGCCGTCAACCAAAAGTTAAAAAAGTGAACCTGGGAGGGACTCTGGAAACTTCCCTTGGGACCCCCAACAAAACTGAACGGCAGGTAGAACATGCCATACTTCTCTGAGAGGGCCCATTCTCTGCCTTGAGAATGTCTTCCTTTTCCTTTTCCTTTCTAATAAACTCACACCTGCTACTCAGAGTGATGTGTTTAAATTCTTTCTGGTGTGATCACAATAGTCAGGGTAGAGGGGGTCTCTGCAGCTGCCTTAACTTGGTAGCAGTTCTCTGCCCTGTAACAAGTGCAGAATCTGAAATATTTTGTTTTAATATACTGAGTGCATATTTTCCCAAAGTGTTCATTGACATAGATAAACTATTTACATTATGAGGCAGTAAATAGAATATGATTCTTGTAGTTCCACTATGTGCAGTTTTGCTGGAGGTCTAGGATGCCATTTCTGTGTTGCCTGCCAGATATATTGTTCGTGAATACAGACATTTCATATTCCACCTCTAGTCCTTTATAAAGTTCACTTTTCAAGATTCCTTTAGAAAAATGTCCAGATAGGAAGATATCCTCAAAATAAAATTTAACTTCAAAGCATATTAGTAGAATCACCATTTTGTATTTGTTTAAAAGGAAACATAGATCATTGATTTAATTTGAAACTGCCATCAAAAAGGATCTTTATGAGAAAAAAATTATTCACAAACTAAGCAAGTGAAATGGGTTGAGAGAGCTATTTCCTATGCAGCTGCTGCTATGTGGATCTCTGAATTGACTATGAGAAAATTTCCTGCTTGAATGTGTGTGTCTGCCAAAGGAGATGGAAGAATCCAACCTTGAAGGAAAATGAATCTTGATTAAGAAAGAGAACTTTCCCAGCAAGCACACAGGAACAATTCAGGGTAGGTGGTAATAATGAACCTTGAACAAGAAAAATTATTCCATTGATGCTTCCTGACTGCCCAGGTGAACTATTCAACTGATGATTTTCACAAAAGAAGAGGACCCTTATGAACAATGGTGTCAATTTAAGTCAAAAGAGGCCCAGGAGGTGCTATTATTGCCTTTGGGGGAAAATGGTTTAGATTTCTTTAAGAACTGAAATACCCACAAGTCAGAAAGTGCAGTCATTAAAACAGGACAAAGAGAAACAGATGCAGGTGGGTTTTCTTTTTGTGTGGAAAACCATGTGGTGAAATGAAACTACAAGACTGACATCTTCATTACTACTTATGTGCCTTGAGCAAGTTAACCTTTCCCAGCTGAGGTTCCTCATCTATAAAATAAAGATAATAATATCCACCTTAGAGGTAAGGATAAAATACAGAAAGTCAATGGACAGCACCTGCACAGTACAGAAAATCCTGTTAGTTCATCTTTCTCTCCTGTTTCCTGCCGGTAAGTCTTTTTTAGATCCTTGATCAAAGTTCATGTCTAATATAGGACAAATCTTCACAGAATATCTTACATTCATTTTTATGTCCAATTTATGATCATACAGTCATACATATTCAGATTTCTATGAAAATATTACACATTCAGAATTCTCTAACATCACTAATATGTAAGTTTCACACATCTTGCAAGAGAAATCAATTAGAAGAGATATTAACCTGAAGTTTTTAAAATCTGGAATAATCAAAAAGATACCAGGAAGTCATCATCCTAATTATTTTGTAATTAAAAAAGTACAACTTGAATTCTCAACATAACTTGAATTCTCAACATAACGTATCTTTAAATGCAGCAAACGAGATGAATCTTCATATTCACATTCTGAATGTATTCCTAGGGAGAAAAGAATGACTTCAAGTCTTCTAACTTCCCAAAAGCAGCAATAACTTATTAATTATGCCCTTGGTGATCTTAAATGTGGCATGAAAAAGAGCCTCAGAGACTTCCAAAGATGCTTAAAGTACTCCTAAAGGGAGCAGTAAGGATGCTAGGAGAATCTGCCTGCAGATGTATATCAAAAACCTATTTACATGTTGAAGGAAAGGATTTAATTAATAGCATTACAGCTGTGAAGTTAATATGCTGATCTGAGGTCCTATCACAAGGGACCATTTCATATTTTTTTAAACAAGTCACACAATCTGACAATTTTTTTTCCTTTTTACAGCTCTTGCATATTAATAAATATATGTCCCCAAAGTTTTCAGGATGGGCATCATGATGTCTGTTAATTTCCCCAATAATAATAAAGATGATGATGTTAATGGCCATAAAGAGAGCCACAATTTACTGGAACCTCACAGTACACCAAGATCCTTTCTAAGGATCTTAAAATGATCCTTAGAAATTGATTGACTCAATCACATTTAATGTTGTGGGTTTCCTTATTTTGTAAAAAAGGAAACTGAGGCTCCAGAAGGTTGTACAAGTGCTGATACTTTTCAGTTACCTACCTACTGTTATCACTGCCTCTAACACAGTCCCAGATTCTTTATAATGTATTCATTTCCTCCAAGTGTGAGGAGATGTGGGGAAAACTAGGGTGCTCAAGGTCACAGTGACAAATGCCTACTGCAAGCCTGGTTGGCAGGTGAGATAAAAACAAGGGGAAATCTGGAAGCTGCGATGTAGGTCCTCATGATAGAGATATGATCACTCATGCTCACAAGAGTGTGTACTGTAAACTTAATACAAATGGTGAGGCAGTGCTCATAATGGCCACTGTTGTTTCCCTCTCATGAGACTGCCTCAACTTCCTTTATGGAAATTACCTTTTCCCCAGATGGCACAATCAGTTAGACCTCTAATCTCAGATCCTATTCTGCCCTGGCAAAGAAGTAGATGGTGGATCCAGATGGAACAATCATATCATCCCTTCATCACACCTTAGTAATTTAAAATATGGGAGATGAACAACAACTGGATCCCCTTTCCACCTAGGAGAAGCTTTTTGACTAGACTGTCAGTACTGCTGGGCCTCCTGGGCTTACCTAGCTTTTGGCTGTTCTCAAACCCAGATCTCCAGCCACCTGGATCTCTGAACCCTTGTCTTGCCAGCAGTCTCTAATACAGGAGTAAGATAGAGACTATGCCTGCTAAATTCAACCCAGGAATCCTGACACAATCTGTGATTACTAGTTTATAAGGCATCTGATTTTCAAAGCAAACTGTAATTTTTATTTGTGACTTTGTTTTCATCCGCTATGAACTACTACCAGAAATTGATTCTGTTCTTTAAAACTTTCTCCCTAAATTCTCTCCTACGAATTTTTCTCAATCTTTCATAAATTAAAGTTCAATAAAATAGATAAAAGTAAACTAAAATGGGACACAGGCATATACATTTGAAACACATTTATTTGAAATATCATTAAAAAAATGTTATAAGGTCAACTTATAAAAATTGTGAAGACTATATTGGTGGTAGAGGATTCCCACTATAAATAAATCACATAAAACTAATATAAATAAAATAGTATTGTGACAGAAATGATAGTATTGTAAAACAGATCCTATAAGAATGTAATGCATCATAAAAAAGCATCATAAACTACTGAGAAGTCTACTAATTGAATATTGTTTGTATCATTCATCAGTTATTGGTAAAAGCATCTTTTGATATCGTTACCTTGTGCAATCCAGGGAAATTAATCTCTAGAGGCTTAAAGATCAAAAACATTGTTAGTATACATAAAATGTAAAAATACATGAATTATTTGTTAAAAGAGGGCAAAAATGTAGATTATTGAGCACCTTGGTAAGTATTAACTCTTTAAGAAACCCTAATTAATTAAAAAGAAAAATAAATATTTTAATTGTGAAATAAGCCCCTACCTTCCAAAAATGGGAAAAAGGATTGACTTGTGTTGATGACACTGTGTGTATGCATTTTTACAGCTAACACAACCCTTCTTGGAGAAGAAATTTAGAAAACTAAATCAGGGACCTTTAACATTTCATAATAAGAAAGAGCACACACGCAAAAATCAATGTCCATTTAATGTAATATAGTGCAAAAATTAAAAGTAGTAACCAAGAGTTTAGTAAAAACATGGAAATATCTTTAAGTTCAATTTTTTAAAAAGGTCACTATATAAATTTTCTTTATAATATTAATAATATTAAAAAAATACAGAGAAGACAAACCAAGGCAGTGCAACTCATATAAAATAAAGTTAAGCCAGAATAGTAATGGGAATAATCTTTGAACGGTTAACATGAAAGTGATGTTTGTTTTTGCCTTTCTAGTTTTTGTAACTCTTTTTGGTAATATTTCTCGTTCTAAATAATAATCAGAAAAAAAAGTGTTACCCAAAACAATCCTTTTCCTTGGGGACAACAAGAAAGAAAGAAAAAAGAAATAGAAGAAAAAAATTCTTCATTCATTAAAATTCATTAAATTTTAAATATAAAATTTAAATGAATAAAACTAAATTGAATTATTAATTAAAATATAATGAATAAAAGCAGTCTTTAAATGCAATCTAATTACAGATGCTACTGCCATTGGAGGCAGTGGCATTTTTCATCTGCAGGACACACAGCTCATTTTTAAGAAACACCTTCAAATGAGCCTTTAACAACAAAGATCCCTGGGCATGGCCTGGACTGGTGAGGGCAGGAAAGGATAGAGTTGATTTTACTTTTCAGTATAAAGGAGCAAGAACATTCACCTTAGCAAGAGCCTGGGAGAGGAGTGAACAAATGCTGACAAAAGTCATTAGACATTTGGAGGCCCTCTTCGCAGAATGGCTGACAAATTTCCTGGGAAGAGGGCCAAGGATGGCTAGGACTTTGGTGTCAACTTAATTTTTGGCTAATATCTAGTATCAGAATTACGTTACATCATACAATTATATGGAAAATCTTTCTTCATCCTCTCTTTTCTATAATAGTTTGGAGAAGATTAATATAATTTCTTTCTTATATGTTTGATACATGTATCATTGAAACCATCTGAGCTTCATGTTTTCTTTGTGGGAAGGTTTCCTGATTATAAATTTATAGTTATCCATATTTTCTATTTCTGGATATATTAGTTTTGGTAAGTTATTCTAGCCATAAATTTGTTAATAGCATTTTTCAAACTTATTGAAATAGAACTGTTCATTTTTTTCCATTAGTGTTTAAATTTCTCCAGAATCTGTAGTTGTGTCTCTTCTTTCTTTACTGATCTTGATAAACAGTATTGTTTCTTCTTTTTTCTTGTTGAATCCTATTGATAAATTGTCACTTTATTAGTTTTTTCAAAGAACCAGCTATGAGATCATGGATATCGTTAAATTGCTCTTCTTTTTATTTCTTATATCATTGATTTTCAATTTTCCTTCTGCTCTAATAGCAATTTATATCTTTTTTCCTAAACACCACTTTTGAGTCACCCATAAATATTTGCTGTGTTTTCTTTAGTATGCTGTTTAAAATATATATTTTTTAATTCCCCATAATTTCATCTTCAATTTGTGGGTTATTTGAAATTGCCTGCCTGATTTCCAAATATTTAAAAATTTTCTACAGACCTTAATATTACATCTTTCAAATTACTGTTGTCTTTGTGACTAAAGAACACTCTATGAACTCTCTCTTTTAGCCAATGGACACTTATCCAGACTTCTTATGAGATAAAATGCAATTTTGGCCATTGTTCCCTGTGCCTTTTAATAGAACATGTATTTTGTAGTTTTGAATGTAATGTCCTACACACATTAGTTAGACATGTTGGTCATAGAGTTGTCCAGATCTTTTAATTCTATCATGTGTATATTTTTTTCCATCAGAAATCAAAAAAAGAGTGTTATACTCCCCATTGTGGATTTGTCAGTTTCTACTGTTAATATCACTAAGCTGTGCTTCATGTGTTCTAAAACTTTGTTATTTGGTATGGTTTAGGATTGTTATGCGTGTTTGATGCATTGACACTATATGATTATAAACTATGTCTTCTTTTTCTGCATTAATAGCCCATGACAGGAAGTCTACTTTATTTCTATTTTTTTGAATTCTACATTATTTCTGATATTATTATTATCACAGAGAATTTCTTCTAATTAGTGTTTGATAGCATCTATTTTCACTTTTTAAATTTCAATGTATGTATATATTTGTATTTAAAGTATATTTCATATAAATAGCATTAGGTACTGTATTTTTTTTTAAAGTCCATTGCTCTAATCTCTGTGTTTAATTGGAGTGTTTAGTTTATTTACACTTCATATGGTTTTTGATATGGCTGGGTTTTAATCTGCCATATTATTATTTATTTTTTGTTTGTACCATCTGCTTTGAAGCTTCTCACTGCTCTCACGGTTTGCATTATTTATTTTTTATATGGGTTACTCTAGGGTAGTGACTATCCAGCTTTTTGGCCCCAGTACTCTTTTTTTACTCTTAAAAGTTAATGAGTATCCCAAAGAGCTTTAGCTTATGTAAATTACATTCATCAATATTTATCTTATTAGAAATTAAAATGAGGCATTTTTTAAAACACAAGAGTACAAAAGCACCACTAGACTTTAAGCATTGCAAGGATCTCTGTTTCCATGATCATCTGCCTGTAGGACTGCTCACTGCCTTTCAGGTGATCCAGGACTATTCTTACTCCACAGATGCAAACTGTTAGTCAATGATCTGTGTGGAGTATAAACATATAGGCCAGTTCATCATTAAAATAACACCAAATCTATAGATATGATGTAGAAACTACTCTGAATTTCAGTTTTTGCAGAAATATTCACTATTTCATAATGTGTTAGGGGCAAAAACTAAGGTAGAAGATAGTTTCTGTTAATTAAAGTAGCAATTATAAGAAATGCCATATGAATGAGCTGGAGATAGAGAACTCTACAAAGCTGATATGCATGGAAGTACACAAGGTCGAGGAATTTCTTGCAAAATGAAAGAATGGCAAAGGCCATTGTGTTTGTTGAGTCCTTGCTCTGTTTTTCCAATTAGATCCCTTACAGATTCCAGTTGAGGTTGAATGGTGGCTAGCCAGGGCATGTTAAAGGAGATAAACAGAAAATCTTTAGGATGCTCTTTTCAGAGTCATGTATCTTTTTAATGATCACGGATTCCTAGTTAACTGATAAATGGCATTTGAATGAGTAATAAAATAAGTAACCAGGACTACTATGCCCATTTTTTCTTAACTTTGTACCCAAAGAAATAAGAAAAAAGAAAGCCCTTTCGACATGTACATTGATGAAAGAAAAGCAGTTACAAAAGGCAGTTCATAAAAATAAGCAGGTGTAGTGCTGGGAAACCAGATTTATGTGGAACAAATGACTGGTGTTATTGATTTATTTTTATCACTTTTCAGAGTTGTTTCAAATCTAACCTGAGTTACCAGGTATGATGTGTGGAAATAGTGCTGAGCAGTCCACAAACACGCACTACTCTGATTACTGGCAAAGCTGGCCTTGTTATGCTACTGCATGCACACTCAGCAGGGTTGAGTGATTTGCTGATGGCCCACAATAAGCACTCGAGACAAAATTTGAACTAAAGACTTAGGATCTGAAATTCAGTTTTTCAACACAAGGATCTGAAATTCAGTTTTTCAACATACTATGATGCCAATTCTGTAGCACAAATTTTCTCTGGTCCAATTTATTCCAAATCAGTTTGTATGGAAGGCAATAAAAGATAGTTTGTACACAGTAAAATAAAAACATAAATTAAAATGACCATTCAAATCAAAATGCTAGAATTTGGACATGCTTTACTTAATTTATTATTCATCATTCTCTTATTCGTAAGATTTACATTTTAAAATTATTTAATAACCTGCATCAACAGATTTTACCCAGACATATATTTAAGCACTTTTTTTTCTGTCTTAGAAATTAGTGGTGAAATGCAGTCAATAACACAAATATTTCAGATAGATGTCAGCACCTATATCATACATTATGAAAACTGTAAAACTCAGAATTGAAAATGTCATTTCTGATTCCTGAATACATTTACCAATGTGAGCAAATATCGACAAGTCCTAATTTTAAGGTTATTATAGTAAAGAAAGAGTAGTCCCTTCTAGAGGTTCTGGAAAAATCCTTCCAGATATTTTTTGCTGTTCATCTGAATCAAATAAACTGTTGTCATATAGATTTCAATGGAGTACAACAATTCTGAAAGGATCTGTGCTGGTCAAGATAAATTTTATAAGATCTAAACTGCAAATTCAAGAAGAAGACCATTACATTAGTTAAAATCTGAAATTGTCATAAGACATTAGAATAATCTGCACAAACATACTTGATAATGAGATATGTAAAAATTCAGAAATGTGTTCTCATACTTTTTGAAAAGTTTCTGCTGTTTCCTTTCTATAGTGAAAATTGTGCTGGCTAATAACAAGTTTTAAGGACTATAACTAAATTTTAACACATGTTACTTTTATATTTGGGTGATAATCAAAAGATGTCTTTGCTGGAGGCACAGTGAAAATTGTGTATTCTTCTGACAGTTCTAGACAGATAAAAATAACAGGTGTATCATGCTGCATTAAGACAACTGACTTCTGTCTCATCAGGATTTCAGGAGTCACTACACTAATAACTTTTCATGTTAGCAAACATGTGGTTCACTTACATATATAAGGACTTAATTCCTTGTCAATCTTTTCTACTTTAAACACAAAAAAGTTCAAAATCACTTTTCATCTAACATTTGAGACTGAAGTCACTGTTACATTATGTCTTTCTAAAATGGACGTGAGGATGCTCAAGAACTCAAGTCCCATTTCAACATAATGAAAAAAACCATAAGGAAATAATTTTGAAGTTCCTTCATTATTAGTATGCTTCTAAGATGATTCTTTCCTGAATGGTACCTGGACACTTTTTTGATTAGAATTCTATTTGTAATGCTTTATTTATAAACATATATACACACCCATATATATGTGTATACATATGTATGAATTGCAATATAAAATAGCAATTTGTTGTTACAATAGTTATTTATAAGTGAACTCTATTCAAAGTGTACTTTAAAGACATGATATACTCACCTTAGAGAGGCCACCTACTTCCAAATAGAAGCAGATAATGAACACATTCCAGGTAATCCAGAGGGCAGTCCATACTGTATACTGGATAGAAGGTGGAGAAAGAGAAGAAAAATGGAGATGAAACACATGTATACACTAAATAAATTAATAGTATTAACGTCAGTAAGTTTCAGTCTGCTGGAAACAAACAGGCAAGGTACACTCAGAAAACAGTGCTTCTTACAAAGTCCCCTGAGATCTAGAAATTAAAAATCCAATAGTTCCTATGGCTTTCAGTGGATGACAATAAACCTAGATTTATTTTAAAAGTGATTTGCTGGCTTTCAGGTACAAGTTCAATTCAAGTGCTCACTCAATTTGTTTTCTGAGTATTATCTTTTCCAGAGAACACAATTATGCAAAGTTGTCCTTAAATTATAATATTAAACTCATATAGTTTTAGAAATGTTAGTCAAAACCCAGAGCTTCTATATCCCTGAATGAAGACCATGCTTGAAAATGGATTTGTGGAATCATATTAACAAACTTTTATTCATTGGATTATTTCATTAAGAACAGATCATGTGTCTCTATATTTATTTAGTAAAAATATGATCATATAAATTCTTTTAAAACACAAAAAATTGATACATGAGATTAAGAATAAGAAAATAGACAATGGATTTCCATATTGGTAAAAAAAAAATCCAAATTTTTATTTACATCCAACAAATTCCAACTTGGCTTACTGATTAACTGGTTTTATAAATCTTCTGTGTACCCTCTCCCAGAGCATCAATCTTATGTAGCTGTATAGGTCTTATTCATGAAGAGAGTTTTAGGGTACACCTCATCCCTCAGTTTCTTATGCAGACATAGAAAATCAGGGAACTGACTTATTAAACAATTTGGATGACTGAGAACAATCATACCATAAAACACAATTAATAGATCAAATATAATATTTTGCCTGATTCATTTTACTTTACCAGAAAAATTTCTGAATTCCTAATTTCTTAAATGATCATATTAATCAAATTATTAATTTTTATGAGTGACCATAATAGTTGCATGTTGTTCTTAAATTAAAATGAATATTGAAATCACTCCCTTAGCCTATTCCATGGTATGCCAAACAATAGAATGTTTAATTTTAGATGCCATACAAAATAGCCACGTTCCTATTAGGAACCATGTCCAAAGCATCTAATTATTCATAAAATACAATTTAGATTTTATGTATTTCTGTTATTTATTTATTTTTGGTACTAGGGATTGAACCCAGGAACACTTTACTACTGAGCTAAATCTCTAGCCCTTTTTATTTTGAGGCAGGTTCTCGTAGTTTAGGCCTCGCCAAGTTGCGGGGGCTGGCTTTAGACTTGAGATCCTCCTGACCCAGCCTCCTGAATCACTGTAACCATGCACCACCACATCTGACTTAATGATTTTTAAAGGCTTGGAAAATAGTCTCATGTATTGAGGACATCTATAATTGGATATGTTTGATGTCACACTGTACTTCTTTTGGGGGAGATGTTTTGCTTTCTAATTTTTAAAGGATAATATGATTATATAATGAGTTAAAGCTTCAAAATCAATGGGAATTTATGTTAAATATATGTTCAAAATTAACATAAGCAGAAACATATTGTGAGTTTTTGAGTATTTGCAGGTATACGCTGATGCTGCAATATCTTCTGTTCAGAAAGTTTTCTAGTCTGAACAGTTTTTTCTTTCCAAATGGGCAAAGTGCATTGAAATACACTTTTCTGAACCACAAAATATTCCCATGAATACTGAAAACATCTACTCTACATCCTTAATGTTTATGTTTTGCAAGTCACAATAACTAGACCAAATTTTACTGCTTTTGCTAATCGGATGGCATCTAGTCCTGATATTTTTGCATTCTAAATAAATATAAGTGTATTGGAACTTAGCTGACCACTAAGTTATAATAAAAAGGCCAGTGGCAAGAATCAAGAAAAGAATATCAAATAAAGCAAGATAATGTACTAAAGAAAGAAAGAAAGGAAATGAACCCCAATCATTACAAATTCAGCATTCTTAATTATTGGAACTCAAATATAAATGTACAGTTATTGTATTAGGAAAATCAACCAATTCAAAGTTATAACAAAGGCACAATAAAACAAATCTATTTTAAAATCATACATAACACAGACTCAGTGATGGAAGTGACTCACAGGCTATCCTGTGCAGTTTGTGAACTTTGATAAATAAAATTACCAGGCTAAGTAGATACCAAATGTCAGCTCAACATGTTTAACTACATCAGGGTTATTATTCTGGGGCTCTCTGTGCTCCTGGTACTTTACATAGGTTATGCCATTCATTCATCATACTAAACCCTGGTAGAGAGGTCATCATTTAGATTCTCCACTGTGTGTAAAGAGTTGGCATGTGAAACCTGACTGGCTCCACAGCTGAGATTCTTAAGCCTTATCTGGTAGGCTTTCTTTTAAAAAAATCTTAGTAAAGTGAATATAGGCTAATTTTTAAGTCAGACTTTAACCAAATTCAGCACTTTGTCAAATGGCAAATTCACCAATTACAATTTAATAAAAATATATTTTATTCTTATAAGTCGTATAGGTGGCAATGTTTAGGGAATGACTAGAATCTTTTGTGTTTTGCTATCTATGTAGCATGCATCATGTGAACACCATGGATTCTTTGGTTTGTTTTCAGTGATATTGTAGTTTCTTCCAATGCATTCTTTGTTGAGAACAAAGAATACATTATTGAATTTTGGATTGTTAGGAGACATAAACTATATACTTTGATATGCACTTGTGACACCAGTTTGATCACAAACATATGGAAAAATAGATCTCTAGCAATATAAATACATATGCAGGAATTTACCTAGACAGAAACATTAGGGAAATTCATAGCCTAAGAGATGCAATCCACCTCTGCCTTCTTTTCAAGGTGGGTAATTTTATTAATAATTCAATTTAAATGAGAATTGAAACAAAAGATAAGACTTCATTGTTTAACATATATCCTTTGGTCATTAAGGATCTTGTCAATATATTCATTTATCCAGGTCAATTAGGTATACTTGCTGTATAGAAGACTTAACATTTTCAAATAACTCTGCATAATCTCTGCCTCTGTTGGTCTTTCTGTTTCCCACTCTCTTCTACTTTGCTTATGTTCAGTATTTAAATTCTAACTCACATTGACAATTCCTATGAAGATTAATAAAGAATGTTCATATGTTCTATGTGGCTTCCTAAATATTTCCTAGTTTTATGAGGATATTTCAGCACTTTTTAATTGACACGAACTTTAGAAGTCTTTTAGTTTTCCATTGAGCGATTAGTTTATAACATGAGTTATTTTTATGGTCTGAGCTTCCTCATGTTCCAATTATCAGAAAGGCCATCTGGTCATTCATTCTTTCACATGTGTATCAATCAGACACAATATTTATGCACAATATGCTAGAGTTACAATAAAAAGTTGGGTAAAATACTTAGTATTTAGTTTAGTATTCATGTTTAGAAGAACATTAAGAGAAACCTGCCATCCATACATTTTTAATGGCAAGGAAAACAGAGTTAAGGTCAAGAAAAAGAATGACATATTAACAGTTTAATAATTTATCAATTCTTACTCTATATTAGTCATATATATTATAGCATTTTAAAAAATGATCTGTGATCAGATTTCTACAAATGAGATAAATGTGGCACAGAGAAAACAAATAAATATCCTAAGGCTTCAGAGCCAATAGGCTGTGGAGGGAGATTTAAATCCAAGACCAACTGAATTGAAACCTAACATTCAACTGTCATGTTGGGCAGTTGCTCAGGAAAGAGATTTATGATGATGTGGTAGAGAAGATTTGTTATATAACAATTCAAATCAAAGTAAGTTGTTCATTACACATGAATTTTGCAAAAAGGTCCAAAGAACTAAATTATGGTCTTGGCAAATGTACTGGCTTTTTAATTTTTAAAGTCAGCTTTGAATTAATTTCTAACTCCAAAGTTAATCTTTTTTTAAAAAATGTAAAATCAATTAGCTAACTCATCTGCCTTTAAATTAGTGAGCTTGATTAAATTAACTCATCCATGAAATAATAAAAATTTAAATAATTCTAGGGCAGACTCATACTTTGGAATTCAGAGGCGAATTTTGAAATACTTGGCATAGGAATAGACAGGAAACAAATGATTCTACAACAGAACATATGGTTGATAAATATGATTTCACAGCTTCATATTGTCTTTAATCAAAGAAACACAAAAGGTGCATTTAAACCTTAACACTGAACTTGGTATCCCAAGGATAAAAATTTGACAAGTCATTTCTGTGCTCTAAAAATAAATATAGAAATAGTGAACTGCACCTTTTTAGCAGTGAGGATATATGGAATGAACTTACTGCTCTTTTATTTGGTGATCTGGTTGGATTTTTCTAGTAGTCTTGGATGTGGGATGTCAATTATAATGGCGGGAGCCAATGACATTATATTTCTCAGAAAAAAATAGGTCTTGAGGAGTAAGTCAGGTAATAGTAGGTACAGGTAGGACAGCACACACTATTTCGTCATGTAATTCCTCAGTTGTTTTCTGACTGAGATAAGCAAGGCAGTGAGGCCAATTTCTCTTGCTGAATGATTGCCTTCATGTTCTAAGAAATCCACCGTCTAGGCCATTTTTAAAGTCACTGCATCCCTCCACCTTAAATTCACTTATGATGTGTCCCTTCAAGGGTTAAACATTTTAAAAGTCTCTACATGCAGGCACAGTCCTTTCTCCATGCAGTGAGACAGGCAGGGATACAACGACAACTGGTAGGGGACCAGGGTAGAGAGTTATCAGGATCTGTGGCAGTAGAGAGCACAAGGCACTTAGCCCTGAGTGAGGTGGTTAGGTAAGGCTTTTAGTAGGTGACAATTTCTTTGAAGGATTATTAAGTGTTTTCCAAGAGGGCAAAGAGAATAGGATATCCTAGGCAGAAGGTTCAGTATGTGCGAACTAAAGAGGCAGAGAGCATGTGGTCTTTGGAAACAGCAAATCCTTCAGCAAGCCTGGCATAAAGGAGGCACATGGGGATACAGGATAAGTAAGCAAAGGGACAATTTTCATAAGCTTTGTTTTCCACTCTAAGGAGTTTGAAAATTTGCCTATAGACATTGGAGTTCTTGTTCTGCATGGTCCTTTGTCTACACCATTTTCACAGTGGTAACTAATTCTTTGAATTCAAATGTGGCAAACTCAGTTTTTTCCAGAAGAGGCAATGACTCCTCATCCAGGTTTTTGCAAATCTAGATTGTGATTTCCACTGAATTGCTGCAGTGACAGATATTATATTGTATTTATCTTTAGGGGTGTACTTAGGACATACCTGGTGCTCCAAACTGTTAGTTGGAGTGGATTAAATTTAACTGGCATGTATTGATAATTGTTTCAGCCAATGTTCAGAACAGCAGAAGTGATTTTGGGAAAAAAATCTGTAATCAAAAAGTTCGTTCCCTGCTCAGTGAAGTCAGTATGGATTTCTGATCCAGGACTCTTCTCACTGCCATTGAAAAGTCAGTGCCTCCCGAGGCACACCTTGGTTAATGTGACATATGTTGCATTCATTTCCAGTCCTTTTTTTTTAAATACTAGAATTAATTCCAGGCCACCAGTTGTAGTATCAAATCAAAGTATTCATGAATATAACCAAAGAATAGCTGCCTATTGTGTGTGAAAACAAAATAAGCAAATATAATGTAATCACCTTCCCAAATAACAACATGGCCTTCACAGAAAGGGGATCTTTTGCAGACAGATTTCTCATATTGTTGATTACAGATTCTTTAGGCATTTTCCCCAAATAGAAAATTTATAGCTGGACTCCTACAAAGGCAATGATATTTGACAATTGGCTGAGGAAGTAGGGCAGAATACTATCCTAGGTCAAAATTTATACTGACAGTGCAAGATATCATCTGGGATCTGGTGGTGGAAGAAAAGCACAGATTATGATAAAGCAACTCCATGAACCTGACAATAAAATGAGTGAGGCCAATAGACATTCAGCTCTCCCTCTTGCTATTTATGTTCCCTGGGCAAGGAAATCATTCTAAACTTTTTCTTTATCTGTAAAATCAGAGATGCTAATAGAGACCTCTTAGGATATTTGGAAATATTAAACCAAATAAAATGTTTGGCATGGAGGGCTTTCCCACCAGTTCAATATTTTCTTTCTCCTCCCTTCCTGAGTGGGAGTCTAGATAACAGCAAATAAAATGGGATTTGGTTGGCATAATGCATTAAAAGAGACAATCAAAAGAGCAAATATAGGAATTTCTTATCTTTGCAGTTGTTTTTCTTTCAAGATTCTGAAAGTTCTAAAACTGCCTTTCCCCTTACACATAAATATGTATGGAGCACCTAGTACATTCCATGTCCTCAATGAGCTCTTTGCCTAGTAGATAAGGCTTGAATGCCAACAAATTATAAAACATGCTCAAGAAACAGAGGCAAAGGAAAAGAGAATGTTTAATCATTAAAGTGCATGCAAGAACATGTGCATGAGAGACTGAGAGAATGTTACTAGAACTGAGGCATGAACACCAGGCAAGGCTGTGAGAGCAAGAGTAGGTCAGAGCAGAAGGCACATAAGCTGAAGAACACAATTTCTGGGCCTTTTCATGGCTCTGCACCTGGCTCACAAACTTTCCAGGTCTCTAACCTCCGGAGAACCGAGGACTCTGTACCTCACTTCCTCACTCCCTTCAAAATGAACTCCTTGAACATAGAGACAGTAATTTGCATTATTCTCTAGTTATCCAGACCTAGTATAACACAGTACTCTATGAATGTTTGATGAGTGAGTGGCAACTACAGCTATTGAGCTCCTTCTCCACACTAAGTGATGCTTTCTGCCCAGAACCCCCTTCAAGGTCATCTCTCTGGACTCACTCTCACTGGCACCACAAGCACTTCTGTAGGACACCTTATTCTGTCACCCTGCCAGGGTCATACTCCTCATTAGGCATCTCTGGCACAATGTGGTTCTCTGTATTACTTGTCATAGTTATAGTTTAACATTTCTGTGGACATTATTTGCTAAAGGCAAATCTTCCCCACTAAGATGTAAGAGGAGCACCCAAGAAGACCAAGAATGATCTATATATGTTCAACAGCATCCTCAACACTTAACACAATGCCAGACACATAGTAGAGACTATAGAAGTATCTTTTATAAACAAATAAATAATTGGGGAAAAAGAACAAAGTTAGAAAACAAAGAAGAAAGGAAAAGAGGCAGAAAAGAAGAAAGGGAAGGATGAAGGAAGAAAGGGAAGGATGAAGGAAGAAAGGAAGGGAGGAAGGGAAGGAGGAAGGAAAGAAGAAAGGAAGGAAGCAATGAAAGAAAGAAGGGAAGGAGGAAGGGCAGCCTTCAGAGACATGAGTTTGGTCAGGTGCAACAGTCAAGAATATTCTTAGATCTTGGAGCCAGAAAAGACTTTTAAGCCATGAATTTGGTAAGTGAAAATCAAACACTTGAAAGCCTGGGAGCAAGCAGGAAATACAGACATACAACAAAAAAGGCAGAAGCCTTCACTAAAGCTATGGTTGAGTGAAGAGTATGAAGGGCTAATACTTAGGGGGCAGAAACAATAGGACTAGATAATATCTTTAACAGGTACATGCAGCCTCATTCTGTAGAAGCCATTGGTTTCATGGTCAGCTGGCATTTGGGGCCTTAGCAGAATGCCAACAACATAAAATTTTAAAAGTCAGTGGAGAGTAAAAGTGCTCTGTATTCATAGAAACAAACTAGAACACATTTAGAACCCAATAATAGTTTGATATTCTGCATGATATTAAAGCATCTGGTGCTCTAAGTCTGACTCTAGGAAACATCTTTCTAGTAGATTACACAGTGGCTCAGCAGAAGCTATTCTTAAGAGAAGAAAAGTAAAACAAATTGTTTAGCCCTGCAGCAAATTGAATGATATCAAACACTCCCGGGGCCATGTTGAATGCCAAGTCTGTCTGTGGGACAGTTATTTTCACCTCAGTGATACGATGGAAGATATCATAAAAGCCAATTTTGAGATTCAACACAGAGAACAGTGCATTTTCAGAAAAAAAAACCAATTGTTTTTTCAACAAATTGGATTTAAGTAAAAGTTGAAAGATGGTTTATTTTTGTCACTCCTTCCCCCTGCCAAGCATGGCAACATTACTGTATCGCAGAAACTATTTACCAACTCTATTGAATGGCATATATTTATTCAGATTCAATAATTACTTTAGAATATGTTATTCTTATTTATAATTACCTTGATTATTATTACTCATTTTTCAACACCTATTTATACATGTATCCAACAATACCTCCTTCTTTTTATAGAAAAAAAACCAGTTGAACTGAATAACTACCACTCAAATGCGGAAAACAGCATGCATTTCATTAAATTGACCTGTAATGGAATGTGGGCTGCCCATGTTCAGCATCGTGTGGGGTATGGATTTATGCATCCAATATATCTTGAAAACTGGAGAAACATTCAATAATAAACTGTATGAAATATATTAGGGGCATGCACTAAATCTTTCAGGACATGAATTTGAAATATCCTAAATTAATTAAAATTATATGATTGTTTTCAGTGATTAAACAATTATGCTATATAGAATTGGTTTCTAGGGTTAGTGACAGATATCATTGAAGTTCAATGGCACCTTATTACACTGGTAAATTAATAATTAACATACTTCACATCTCATCATAACAATGAGATCATAACCAATCCTTCCACTTTATCCAAACTCTATTTTAAGTGAGTCACATTATACCATCGCAAACTTAAGGGCATATTGCTTTGTTCTCACTGTAAAGCATTCACCATGTTGTCTGTTCTACAGATTAATATTTCTTAACAGAATTGAATATTTCAGGGCTAGAACAGCATAAATACATCATATTAGAGGGGACCTCCTAAAATTACTTCATTCATCTTCTTATAGAAATCACGTAGTGTTTATATGAAGAGATATGATAACAATAAGACTTACCACCATGATATATCGAGGTCTGTACTGAATAGTTCCAAACAAACCCAATATGACAACTATTATATGTAGAAAATTTCCAAGAATAGGTGCCCACTGGAAGCCAAGGAAGTCAAAGATTTGTCTTTCCAATGCTGAGAGCTGCAACAAAACACAAGGAGTTCATGAGTAGCTAATCCAAGCATCGTGTTACCATTTCAATCCTTATTTCACAGCTGGAGAAGTCTGTATATTCAATCTTAATACTTGTAGGCATCATAATCACTAGGATTATTTTAATTAATTAATTATATATGTTTTACAGTGCTAGGATTAAACTTAGGGCCTCATGCATGCCGGGTAGTTGTCCTACTACTGAGCTACACCCCAACCCTTGTCTCTAGAATTTTAGTACCTATTTCATATACTGTTTTGTGCAATTTCTCTCAAGAAATATACTGATAACTTTGAATGTTATGACTAAAACTATAAATTTTGAACCTATCTAGAGAACTAGAGAAATATTCCTTAAGTAATTTTCTACAGTAGAAAATCCAGACAAATAAGACTTAAATTCATCATTGTTTTTAATGAAATATTGACTTAATATAACATACTTAGAGCAATAACCATGACTTCAGGCTCATGATATGACAACTGGTATCATTTTGAAAACAGAACAAAACTCTTATTTAACTTTGCCTTCCTGTGTTAAATATATATTAACCAAATATGTTTGGTTTCTTCTCCTTTCATTGGACTTTCAATAATGATAATGACTAAACACATTTTCAAAATGATGTTTACTTATTTACTTATTCTGGGCTCAAGTCCCTAATATAAAACTAGAGTTAAATATTCCCTTGGAAGTACATTTTTCTGAGCTTCTATACCTACATGAAAATTCAGATTAGATGAAATGCTTTTTGAAATACCCAAATAAAAATTATGGAGCCATAACAATTTTAGTTTATTATATTTGCATTATATAAAATTATATTTTAAAATAATTCTTTAGTACATCAACCTATACACTTAAACCATTTATAATTAAATAGGTAAATTTCAGATAGTCCAGTGAATACCAACAATGTCATTATCACGGACAGATGGTGGTTCCTGTATTCTGTGTTTAAAATTTTTACAGTTCTACCTGCATAGTTGAACATAATCGTATATGTTTGAGGTATTTTTCTAGATTTCCTGTGATAAAACAGGAATTACAATAAAATGACCCTCTGATTAGCTATACTGAGGGCACTAGAAACTGCAGCTTTCAGATGAAAATGGCACCCTTGGTATTTTTCCAGTTATGCAGCAGGTGTATGCCTGAATAGCTTTAATTTTCTTGGACATAAAGAGATGTCCTCCATCCTGTAGTGGAATTTACCTTGCTTAAGCTGTGGAGAAAAAGAGAAAAGAGCTAATGCCTAAGACAACCACACCAAGTCCCCATTCACTGCAGAGGTATTTTCTGATCATGAAATGATTTGTCACCGTCTCCTGCATCTGCAAATACACAGAAATGCTAAAACACAAAATAACCAGAGCAATGTAAGTAGCAGCACTGTGTTTTCAATCTCTTGTTCATGTCTGCTTCTGACTCTAATTAGTTCCCAGGAACCTTCCTTTTATTTATTGGCCCATCAATGATATAAATATGCACTGTTTTTTATGTCCAAACAGGACTGATGAGTTGAGAAAAAAAGCAACCCTGAAGAGCTGCCTCAGGCAATTCATTCTGAAACAGCAACCCTATTTTAAAGCTGTCGTGCATCACAGAAACCTTTAAAGTGAACTTTTCAGAGGAAAACCCTTTTTTCTTTCTATTAGAAGATGCATGGAAAGTGCTTCCTTTTATGATATTAAAGAGACAATACATCATAAAAGGGAAGCCAAATTTTCAATCCCTGGTACCAAAAAAAAAATGCTATTTATTAACACTTATTCTCTGAGAACTTAAAAAATTGAATTTGAGTTGAATTGGAAAAAAGAGTGTAAAAAAGGCTATCAAATTTAGGAAAGGGATCTTACCAAGAATAAGGCAAAGGAGAGCTGCAACAACCACACAAACTGAAAACTACAGTTGAGCACTGTATTTTAAAAAGCCAACTACTACAGTAAAAAACACCTTCAAAAGGAAAATACCATCATATTTTTATTAACTATTTCGCCTAATTACTATCTTAAGCTGTTTAGTGGTTTAGTTCACTGGTAAATACTTCCTCCTTGAACATCATAATCCATAGGGACACCACTTTTCAACTATAGAGCATCATATTAATAATAATGTGTGTTTCCTCTCATACATGGAAAGGAAACAGAGAGGAAAAAGAAAAAGAAAAGTGTGGGGAAAATCTCATGAAAATTAAAGGGAAATCAGAATAGTAAAGGAATTAGACCGGGGGAGGGAGTCGGGGAGGAAAAGGGGAAATATTGGGGAATGATATTGGCCAAATTATATTGTTATATTGTGTGCATGCATAAATATGTAACAATGAATCCCACCATTATGTATAATTATAAGAATCAGTAAAAATATGAAAAAAAAATGACCCAGTCACCAAATGAAATTGGATGATATCCAGGTCACTTTAACTCAGAAAAAAATAATTTAGAAATATTACTGTCAAAATCATCTTGATCCCTGGTGTGATGAAGCCTCCTGGCACCAGCTGGGAAGTTCATCAAGCACATCTCTTCCCAACTCCTTGGTCAGTGATGTCAAGTTGGGAACTTGATATTGGCTCTGATGGGAATATTTACAAAGTGGAAACTGGGAAATGTGAAAATCAGGGCTTGTTTGGTTTGAGAACCTATTGTTAAACCTTTACCTGCACACCACTTGAGAAATAGTGGCTGGAAACAGTGGTTGTGATTTGGGGGAGCGTGAGAGCAAGTCCCCACATTGGTAAAGTGGCATACACATAGGTCAAAACCCAATCCAGAAGAGAATGGAAGGATGCAGGGCCCACAGAAGGATCTACAGAGATGATGTAGCAGAAAAGAGAATCTATGAAACACTTAAGGTTTAAATATAGGTAGAAAAATCCAGAAAATGCAAAAGCAGTAAGATATTCCAGGAAAGCAAAACTACCAGACACCAATTTAAAACAGAACAGGAAGCACTGACCTAAATAACAATGGAATAATTTCCAAGTGAAAGCTAAGGTAGGTAAGAATCCCCAGCTATAAATAGGATGAAAAAGAGTATGTTTCTTTTCCTAATGAGTTAAAAAAAAGACAATTGGGATATTAATAAAAATACTGTAAAATACAGTAGATGTCTTACTGATCCATCTAATATGATTAATGTTTCACATGGCATCTCACATAATTGCTCATAATAATTCCTAATTATGAAAATTAATTCACACTTAATTTTAAAGAGCTGTAAAATCTCCGTCTGGGTGACCAAGCAGGTTCCTGGGCATTTACATAGACTGGATCTACAGGATTAACTTTTGTCCAAGTAAAAGCCAAGTACATAGGCTCATTCTTAATGACCAAACACTTTGGAAAGTCAGCTTCACGGGGAAAAAAGGAAGCTGCCTTCCCTCTCATTATTCTTGGACTTTCCTTATTCACTAGGGACAAGTACAATGAAAAAGATCAAAAAGGGTCACTAGTATCAGTAGAATCATAAGAAAGCATTTGGTCAAGCCACAATCTCATAAGACTATGGAATTAAAGCATATTGTACGACTTGCTACTCTAGTCTGTGTAACTTCTAGCTTGAGAATTCACTTGGCAAATAATTTATAATTATGAAGGATTAATTCTTAAAGGGAAGATTTAGAAGTTCCAAGTAACATTATTATTAGCTAAATTAATATTTCTTAGGCCATTTCAAAGCAGTTTTGGGTTAAGGCAGGTTCTTTTTTTAAAAATATTTTTATTAGTTGTTGATGGACCTTTATCTATCTATTTATTTATTTGCATGTGGTGCTGAGGATCAAACCCAGTGCCTTGCACATGCTAGGCAAGTGCTCTACCACTAAGCCACAATCCTAGCCAAAGGCAGGTTCTTTATGTATGCAAAATCCATAGGACCTTCAGCTCACCAACCCTTACTTCCATTTAAATATCTTATTTACCTAATTCCCAAGGGCTTATCATGCTTGATATTGATGATATTCATCTTCTGTATACATACAGATGCCTATGTCAATGATGGTCTTATATTTTAAACTATAATTTGAGAATTTTATTTCATATCTCCAAACAACAACAAAAAAAGGTCAATAGCATTTGCACTGTGACCCTAATTTCCTAGTAACATATCATGAAAGTTCTAACAACATGATATTTACCACCATGATAAAGCAGACACTATCCTGGAGAAGTTCTTGTGTCTATAGACAGCTAAATAAGTCTCAGGATGGATACAAACTTTGAGATGGACCCAGGAGGTCTAGATCTGGCTTACTTATCATATGGTTCATCCAATAAATAGTATTACTATTTAATAATAGTATTAAAGTCTTCATTGTTTCTGTATGGTTTTATATTTTTTGGTAGAGGTTAGACAGCAAAGTCTATGTCAGTGAAACCAGAAACCAATGATTCAGTGAAATGAATAACGTCAGATAAAATGTAAAACAGTTTATATGTCATCTTCTTTTCCCATTGCTTGACTTTTAGAACCATCTCTGGTAGTCTAAATGGCCATCTGTGCTTATATAGGTAGGCAAGGTGGAAATGTGGATGCACATGAGAGTATACTCTGCAATGCTAATTGTGGTTGTCTAAGTTGTTCTTGGAGTTAAGTTTGTAAGTGAAGAAATTCTCTAAAACATTTGCAGAGCTTTCTTGAATTCCACATCTATATATTTAGTCTCTGTATCTCAAGAGCACTTTCTAGTCTTACAATTCAATAATGTAGGCATACACCTCAAGCAAACAACACAGGATTCAGAAAACAGCTACGTGTAATGCTGAAAATTTTTGAAGAAATAAGGAACTGAGTGTATCATATAATGGAAATTTTCCTGTTGACAGAGAAATGGATATTACATTGCAAATAGATTGATGGAGGCTGATGAGTTGGAAGAGTGCAAGTGGAGGGCATCTATGTACCACAAATTCACTCAGAAAATCCCTTCATCTTATCCACTGACTCAGCATAACAACTACCAGAGTGATAACTATTTCACCAACTTCTTCTTATATCAGGGAGTGAAATTGATGCATCAGAGAAATGCTCTAAAGCCTGAAAAAAATCATGGTGATGCTATGGATACCACATTATTTAACACACAATTTTCCAGTATTTATTAATCTAATTTCATCCAACAAAATCAAGATCAGTAATTATTATCTTATTGGATACATGAAAAAAATAAACAATCAGCTCATTAGCATAAGAGCTGGGAGTAGTATCTTTATGCCCACACTAATCATGCAGCAACAAGAACTAAATTTGAAATAAGCTTTAACACAAGAGGTAGAGATAATGAAGGAAGCATGGGGATGTGTTTCATAATTTTATCCTCTTTCTTTGCCCCATTCATTTCTAGATCAGATACTCGCCCCTCAATCTTCAGAAGAAGCAAATTGCATCTTTGAGAAACTTAACAGCTGCATTATCCTTCATCAAACTTCAATTTCTTCCTCAAAAGGAAATAAAAATGATCTTTATCTTGCTGATAAATATTAAGATAAGCAGATCAAGCACAGGGATGACTGTCCGTAGCAAGAGTGGTGTGCTGGTTTTTGTATTGCTATTTCAATGCTCTAATGAATCACCAAAACTTACACTAGGTTTTTGTCTTCTATAGTTAAAAAATCTAGAAGGGTTCTCAGTGGGCTAAAATCAGGGTGTGAGCAGGGCTGCACTTCTGGTGGCTCTAGGGGAGAATCTCTTTCCTTGGCTTCTTCACCTTCCAGAAGCTGCCCGACTCCTGTGACTGTGGCTCCCTCCTCCATCTTCAGAGCCAGCCACAGAGTCTGCACCATGTCATGCCTCTGCTTCCTTCTCACCTATCATCTTCCAATTTTTATAACACCCTTGGGATTACATTGGGCTCCTCTTGATAATGCAGGAAAATGTCTCCATCCTGGAATCAACTAACAACTTCATTCTTTTGGTGATGTCAATCCCCCTTAGTCACGTTAAGGCAATGTTATCATACATCCTAATGGTTGGAATGTCAATATCATTAGGGGCCAATATTCTACCATACAGTTGTGTCTGCTCTCTCTATTTAGGGTTTTCTTGAGGATGGTACCCTATCCTGTAGTAGGGAGGTGTTCATATCTTATCCAGGCCCTGGAGCAGTCTAAGAAGAACTCAGAGCTTTCCCTTTCTTTTTTTTTAACTGCAGAAAGCCATATCTGACGTAGGGTCACTGTTTATTCCAGCTCCCACTGTGACCAACTCCACTACTGAGGTGGACAGGACCTCTCCCAACCCTTCCTGCACAATACATGGTAGTTTTCAGAAAAATTAATAGCATTATAACTCAAGACCTGTGATATGAGAAATTTGAGGTAAACAAATATGGCCTTGGTGCCACAAAAGCACTTAGAAAGCTTTATCAATGGGCATACTGGCAAGGAAACAATAAATACGTTCACTATTTATACCAGAGTACAATCATGCTTCAGTATTGTGGGGATTGGTTCCAGGATCCCTGTGGATACCAAAGTCTGTGGACTCCCAAGCCTCATATCAAATTGCATCATATTTGCATATAATCTACACAATCTTCCTGTTGAGTTGAAATCATCTCTAGATCACTTATAATACCTAATACAATGTAAATGCTATGTAAAAAATCATTATACTGTCTTGTTTAGGGAATAATGACAAGAAAAAAAGGTTGTACATGTTCAGTACAGACATAATATTTTCCCATGTATTTTTCACTGGCATTTGGTTGAATCCATAGATGTGGAACCCACAGATATGAAGGGCCACTGTATATTGTGTATCCTAGCAATACCCCAGTGAATTGAGCATATTATGAATAAGTCCTTTCTCTTTGCTTCAGGAAAATCACTTGCATGGTAATAATGAGAAAAAGTATGTAGGTTCTGTCTAGTAATACTTCTGGATCAATAGCAACATTCAGCATTTACATAACAATTTTTAATTTTGAGCAACTGTACTGATATTGTGCAAATTCAAAATACTATGACTTTTTCAAGATGAATAAATCAAAATAAAAACTGGATCAGTCTCTCTAGAGTCCAGGGTGGTACTGACATGCTTTGCAATCAGCAGGCATTAGAGAAATCACATGATACTGATTTTAGGAAGTGGAAATTTTATATATACACACACACACACACACACACACACACACACATGTATATATACACATATGTATGTGAATATATATAATATAAAATAATGTATAATTAAAATAATAATCTAATATGGAAAGATTAAGAGGTTATCATCAAGTATTTTTAAAAAACACTTTGAACTCAGTCATTAGAAAGTAATCAGCTATTTCTTTCCTGAACCAGTCTTATGAACCTAAAACAATTAATTTATGTTTTCTTTCTATTGTTCATTCATTCATTTATTCAACAAGTGCAATTTAATAATTGCCATGGGGTAGACATTGGTGTGTAAAGGTGAATGGCAGAATTCTTGGCCTACAGCTGCCAGTTCACATTCTAGTGAAGAAAGACATAGGTCCACTAATTGTAAATAAAATAAAATATTACATGTGCTGTGGTAGAGGGTGTTCAAGGAGTTAAAGGAGCACAGAGGAGTGTTCTAACCTCTTTGACACATGACTAATCTATTCCAGACACCTTTATAAAGATGTGCTTTGTGTATGTGTGTGTGTGTGAAAAAGAGAGAGAGAGAGAGAGAGATACTAAGGATTTAACCAAGCTCTATCATTGAGCTATACCCTTAACCCTTTTTATTTTTTGAGGCAGGTTCTCTTTAAGTTGTCAAAGGTGGGCTTGAACCTGTGATCCTCCTGCCTCAGTCTCCTGAGTCACTGAGAATAGCAAAGATGCACTTTTTTAAAAGTAATCTTTATTTTTTTAATGTTATTTTTATACCTTTATTTGTTTATATTTATGTGGTGCTGAGGATTGAACCCAGTGTCTCACACATGCTAGGCAAGCACTCTACCACTGAGCTACAGCGCCAGCCCCACAAAGATGCACTTTTAAACAGTATTCTCAAGGAATGGTTCGAGGTTTTCCAGCAGAGAAGAGGGGAGCAGAAGAATTCAAGCTAAGGTCAGAGCAAAGCATTTCCAAGATCCATGAAATATATGCTGTGCTCCCAAAATAGATGTTTCAAAACTATTCAATTTTAGCTGCATTAAGTTTAAGTCCACCTTCAGAATTTTATCTTAATTCCACAAGTTGTAGAAACAACAGGGCATTGTCCATATGACTTCTGAAGTAGACTTTTTCAAATCCTGCTTTTGCCACTTATATTAACGTGATCTTGAGCAATATTCTTAAATTCTACATCTTGGCTCATTATTTATAAAATCAGGAAAATGATAGAAACAGCTTCGCTTGTGGTTTTACTGTCTGAATAAATATAATGTATACAAGGGATTTAAATCCATGCTTAGTGCACACACATACACACAAATATATATATTTGTATATGTTTGCTTTTATATGAGGATACTAACAAGAATAATGGGAACGTGGAAGTTTGTAAACATAAATGTCCCACATAATGGTATATGGAATGTATATGTTGATATATCCATGGAATAAATAATACATGTCCACAAAAATAGTATATATCAATATGTATTGAAATAAAAATCCAATCAATATGTTATGTAGAAAAAAACCATGTGTAGGTAAAATAGGATTCTACTTGATAATAAGAAATATATATCTTCATCTAATCAATAAACTTTTTCAGATCCTTGTAAGTGTATGAAATGTTTATACAGCTATGTATATAAATAATATGTATGGTATATACAATATTAAATCAATCTTTTCAATTATTCCTGAGTAGTGAGCTATTGATTGTTTAAAAATTATTGCTACTCTAATGTTAAAAATATTTTCTTCAATAAATGTGGATTTCTTGTATCAACATGTAAAACAACATGTGTACTTATAATTGTGTGTGTGTGTGTCTCTGTGTATATTTTATTTCAACCCACAATAGGTAATGTGCTTTTCATATTCTATCACATAAATGCTGAAATATCAAAAAGCAATGCTTAATTTTATTGGTCTAGGTTAGCACTATTTTGTTAGATAGTGCTAACCTAGACCAACTATACTGACTTTTCAGTGTACCAATGAACCAAGAATTGTTTGTTAAAACACTAGTATGGATGACATAGTCTGTAAGCTGCCCCAGAAGAGGAAAATTAAGAGTAAGGTATAATTGAATAAAGACTGCGATTTACCTTGAAGTTGATGGAAAACCATTAAAGAAGGTATTTTCTGCATACAGTAGTTGCATAAACAGCAGGATACTTTAAGGAAATCCCTCTTGTCAGAGATTTGGAAGTGCTCTGTTCTTATTTTGCAATATAAATGGGAAGGCAATGGGGATGGGAGTGAGTCTTGGACTGAAGGCAGGGAACATGGTAGAAGTTATTGCAATCATCAGGTGAGAGAAGATGGAAATCTGAACCAAGGCTAGCCGAGGCAATGTAGAATAGAGATGGCATGGAAAGATTAAAGAACTAGAATCTAAAGAGCAATTATCAGTGAGGAATAAAGAATAAACTAGGGCACTTTGACTTACATTTTCACTCCAACCAAAGAGAACTTGCATGGTAGGTACTGTTAAATCATTAAAAGTGGGGAGAAAAATTACAGTTTTGAAGCCAAAGTACTCCAAAGTCAAGTGTTATTCAATGTGAGATACACCAAACATAATTATAATAATTCAAATAATAGGCAAAAAGTGGGCATACTTATGTGTAAGGAAAACTAAAGTCTATTAAAAATATATTTTGGTTTTTCACTGCGAGGGATTATTTTAGTCCTTACTCCTCTCATATTAATCCAATTAGCTTAACTAATACAGAGAGTTTCAAGCTGTGGAGTCTAATTATGGAAAATGAGCTTCTTATAATTAAATAAATTTTAAAATTGTTTCATTTTACCAATAGGTTCTCATTAAGAGGAAGGTTTTTATACTGGTTTTCGAGTAGCACTGAAGACATTGATATGGTCATAAATCAAACCATGCCATAAAAATATAGATGGTATGAAATTTCTCATTCCTTCTTTTATATTAACTCAATAACACTCTGGATAAAATTTTCACAAAAATAAGGCAGAAAGGAATAACCAAGTGATGTTTGTCCAATGATATCACTTGATTCTCTAAAGAGGGTCATTTCCTAATTTGATTTAACTTCTAAATATTCTGTCCCTGCCAGAAAGTATTTCTCAACCCAAAAGCCCTCCAACCTAAGTTCTCCTCTTTCTATCCAGAAAGCAACCTTAAGAAATGCAGCTACAGTCCACGAATAGCTCAAGTCAGGAGTAAAACAACCATTTTAGCAAAAGCCCAAAGTGCCAATTTGTTACAGAACAGTGACTAAAGATTGAATTTCAACCCTCCAGTGGAGTCCTAATGGATGCAAGCGCACTAAAGTCGAACCCCTAGGCTGGGTGACCTATGCAATCTTACAAACAGCTGGCAGGAACATGCCTACCATGGCATTTAAGACTCCCATGATGGTGTTACGTAAATGGCAACTCAGCATGAGAAGACAGAGGAGAGGGTTATGGGTCAAAAGTTTCTTTCAAAGCCTTTTCTCATTTTTATTTATAGTTCAGACCACCTGCAACTATTTTTTCCTTTAAAAAAATCACTTTAAAGTGAATATTTTCAGTAAGAACTAAGCATCACTTGGAAATAAAATTCAATGTTTCCTCTTTAAAAAAAAAAGAATACAAACTTTGAACATGCCAAAGTATTGAAGCCATTCCAATCTAAAAAATAGAATATACAAGAAACATTTAAATGAAAAAATATTTGATGATGTTCAAGTGGTTGGACATCACCAACTGTTTATTTTTCTTTTGATGGCTCCCTTTGCTTTTCCATTCCCACTCCAAGTTGTCTGTGCAGCAACTACTTGAATATCCTTTTCCTGTTTGTATCCTGGGATGGGTAAACCACTTGCAATGTCAGGGAACTTCCTTGGTTATAGAACTAGCAATAGCCTTTGACAATGATGGAGGTGTTTCCTTCGCAATCTTGCATTTTATTTTCTTCTTCACGTTTTTCCTTAATTGATAGTTATGGATTACATTGGTGCAATAGTCTTTACTCAAGCTGACTTGATGTAAATGTTTTAGGTCTTCAGAGTCTCAAAGGACGAACCAAACTCTTCTAATCATGCTGACACTTGAGGATATCAGGATATTTCTCAAAGAACCAGTGAAGCTTCATCAACATCTTGGTTTCATTTTCATTTTTTAGACTGTAGATACAAACATGGTAAATAAAAGAGAAGCTATCATGTATCTGTGTTCTGGGTCTTCTGGTGACAGGAGTTGAATAAAGATTAATTTTCCTATACAGTTACCCTGCCACCACAAACAGACATTGTCCACATCCTGAGAATGTCTCTCAGCCACATCTGTGCCCTGCTTCTGGTGAACATCTATCTTTGTAAAGACCTTTATGGGAATGATGATTTTCCCATTTTTTAAATGTGCAATGAGTATAATTCATTACTATTCCATGCTTCAGCCCCAAATGATATTAATATTATACAAATATATTTATGATGCTATGATTTATATTTCAGTCTCATATTTGAAAGTAAACAAAGGACTAATGTTGCTACAAATATGTTCCATTTCTGATAAAGTGAAGAGAAGAAGAGGTAATTAATATTTGCTCATCACCTATTTTGTGCTAGGCTTACATATAGTGGTTAAACCCAATAAGCCCTATGAAGTAGCTATTTTATCCTATTTTTAAATAAACTTAAAGATTACTCAAAAAACACTAGAAACACAACTAGTGAGCACCAGAATGGGGTCCAGATCGAGAGTATGGCCTCTTCCTGAAGGTTTAAATTAATTCCCACGTTGTTTAAATATTCAATTAACCTAATATGTGCGGTTATAAAATGTTTTCACAGATGTTTTTTATTTGTGCCTCATTCATGAATTTATTTCTTGATCTGAAATAGCAAGTGTACAGGAATAAATTCAACAAAATACAGACAAGATGCCCACCTGCAGGAAGATGTAATGAATATACGTTTCTTCATTCCCCTTGCTAAGTTCATCCAAAAGACCGAACATCACGTGAACAACAAACATACAAAGACCTTGAAGGGCAGGCAGTAGAAAGCAGAGCAGCTAGCAACCTATGGAATGAAACTGCAAAATCAAAAATGCTAATGGGTACAAACAAAAAAGTCCCCCTCCCAAATCTGCTCCAGTCAAAGATCCAAGTGAAGCTCAACCTATCAGGAGCAAAAAACTTTTACAGAATAACAACTCTAATCTGAACATTATGGTGGTGGTAGCAGGCTGTGGCCATTCCTTCATACATACCAAGAAGGAGCCCAGTTTTCCACCCTCAAGGGTAGGGTCAGAAAAGTCCAAAGAGCCGGCTGGGACTTCTTCCTTCATGGTGACAACAGAGATCCTATGATAAGCTCGGGCTTCCATTCTTACTAAGCAGCAAAGGGACCTTGGTCCCCTCCACTGCCGAGTGGCATAAGATAAATCCAGATGGAGTCAAGGACTTTACCGTCTCCCAGAGGTAGTAAGCTAGTTCACCATGGTGTCAGTGGAGAGATGAGATTTGGTCTTACCAAATAAAAATGATTAGCCCCTTTTCTCAGGTGTCAATGGAGTCTGACTGGGGAATCTATGTTTACCTGCACCCAGCAGTAGCAAGATGCTTCTCATACTTCTCATTGTGAAACAGTATAAGAAAATGAAAACAGCTAAAAGAAAAGGTTTAAATAAGATCTGAGACCTCACAACATAACAAAAAATGTTCAGATTTTAACTAAATAATACACCTGTCATTGCAAGGAACAGAAAGAACTAAAGCTAAATGAAACAAAACAACAAATAAGCAATAGATGCCAGTACCAGGAGGAGAGAGATGTTAATGTTATATAAAAAAAGATTTTAAAGCAGTCATGCTAAAATTAATTCAGCTAGCAATAATAATAAGCAGACTTGAAACAAATGAAGTTACAGAGCCTCAGCAACAGTAGGAAATTTCAGCTAAGTAGTAATATATACAAGGAAGATCCAAATATGAACTTTTAAAGTAAAAAAAAATATATATGGTGATTGGCATTAAAAGCTCAGTTGGTGGATTATATACAGAAAGGGGACAGAGGAAAGACTCAATGAACTAGAAGATAGGACAATAAATATAAGCTAGTATGAACAACATGCTGAAAAGGGCGGGTGCAGATTCAAAGACAGATGGGACTATAACATATCTATATAAAATATAGATATCTATATAACATATCTATAAAATATCTAACATTTCTAGCATTTGAGGAAATAATAGCTGAAAACTTCCCCAAATTAAGAGAAGTAAGCCTATGGATTGAAGAATCTGAGAGACTTTCAACCATAATAAGCCCAAAGAAGTCTATAGCAAGATGCATGATATAACAATATACAGAGCGGTTGCACCAATTTGCAATCCAACCATCCAAAAAGGTATGAGTGTACCTTTTTCCCCACATCCTTACCAACACTTATTGTTGCTTGTATTCTTTTTTTCCTTTGAAATTTATTTATTTATTTTAATTAGTTTATTTAGTTGCATTTTAAGTCATAGTACATATATAGAGCTCAGTTTTTCCATTTCTCTGCTTGCAAACCAGATGAAGTCACACCATTTGTGTCTTCATACATGCACCAAGGGTAGTGATGACGATCTCAATCAGCCATCTTTACTGTACCCATTCCCCTTTCCCTCCCCCCACCTTCCCTCTGCCACGTCCAGAGTTCCTTCATTTCTCCTGTGTTCCCCATTCCCACTCCCCTTATGTATCAGCATCCACTAATCAGAGAGAACATTCGGCATTTGGTTTTTTGGGATTGGCTTACTTCACTTAGCATAATGCTTTCCAATTCCATCCATTTGCCTGCAAATGCCATAATTTTATTCTTTTTTATTGCTGAATAATATTCCATTGTGTATATGTACCACAGTTTCTTTATCCATTCATCTATTGAAGGGCATCTGGGTTGCTTCCACAGTTTTGCAATTATGAATTCTGCTGCTATAAACATTGAAGTGGCTGCTTTACTGTAGTGTGCTGTTTTTAAGTCTTTAGGGTATAGGCCAAGGAGTGGGATAGCTGGGTCAAATGGTGGTTCCATTCCAAGTTTTTTAAGCAGTCTCCATACTGCTTTCCAGATTGGTTGCACCAATTTGCAATCCCACCAGCAATGTTTGAGTGTACCTTTTTCACCA
>PVHX01006247.1:0-102781 GCA_004024805.1 Geosciurus inauris
CCCACCCCATCCCCCCATCCATCCCATGCCCATCCAGCCAGCACCCTCCCACCCACCAACCCAGCTGTCACCCAGGCCTCTATTCATCTACCACCCAACACAGAGACGTCCAAGTCATGGCCCCAGCTTTAAGGAACACACTCCACCATCTGCCTGGGCTGTGACATTGCAGCCTGGTTGTAAAGAAGAAATTGGGAAGGACCATTAATGTCCTCCGATAACAGTTTGACTTGTTAGGTGTTCTCAGATTCCCAGCTGCCAGGGGCCCACTTAGCACCCAATGCAAGGTAGCAATGCTTGTAGCAAGCATTCCACAGGGCAGAGGGGCAGCAGCTAGAATCCACCCAACCCTTCAGCCGATGCTCTTGTTCCAAGCACCATGCTGAAACGGGCTCAGCAGGCCACAACAGAAGCTCACAGTGTGTCTCTGCCCTGTGTGTACCCAAAATACAGATAATTTAAAAAGCAACACTCACACAACAAATACAATAGCTATGCCTGCTAATTATTGATAAAGCAAAACCCCTGCATGCCTTCTGTCTTTCACTATAGTCTGGGGTCTTTCTGATCGGCAGCGCTGTGTCCGTGGGTCAGTGTGGCAAGTTTGGGGATCCTCCTTAAGGCACCGGAAGTGATTTAGTGACTAAGAGATTTAAGGGGGAGTAAAATCCACAAGATGTTTGTTTCTCCAGTGTCAGAAAATTTAAGTTCCTTTAACACGTTTTCGAAACTCCTAAGATGATATAGTTGGAAAGAGGACAGCGACTTTCAAGAGAAGCCTGAACGTTGACGAAGTCCAGCTCCGAGCAGCTTCTCTGAGCAAACTCCCGGCAGATGACAGACGCCTTCACCCCCAAGGGTAGCAGGGTGGACAGGACGGTGTTGGACTGGAGGAAACATGGAGATCGTGTGGTCCCTCTCCTGCCCTGAGTTGTACAGAGGGGAAGCTGAGTTTCAGAGGGATTGAGAGTTGCCGCACCCACCCACCTGGCCACCAAGGGACCCCCTGTTCCTCTCAAGACCATCCCAAAAGGCTGGGGATGTGCTCAGTGGGAGAAGGCTTTGAGTGGCAGGCACGAGGCCTTGGGTTCAACACCCAGCACTGCAAATAAACAGCAACAAAGTCTTTATTTGGTTCAAGGTAAAGGCAAGTGAGTCCTCTTTGTCCCACTGGCCCCTGGGCCAGGCCAATGCCACCTGTTCAGAAGGACCACCCTTCCAGCTGGCTGGCCTCGCTCTTCCTAATGCCCTCTTCCCCATCTCTCTTCCACACTGCTGGAGAGCTTTTCTAAAGAACTGACTCATGGATCTTCCCTCCTGCTGGGACCCTTCCCACAGTTGCCCTTTGTTCTCAGGATGAAGACCGAAGCCCCAGGCTGCCCCCAAGTACATCTTTTGCTGGTCTCCTCGTCCCACACGGTGCCAGTCCTGGTGTGCTTTGTCCCCACTTCCTGTCTGGTCCGGGCATCCTCTTTGCCGGGACCCCCTCCCGCCCACATGCCCATTACCAGCACCAACAGATCCCTCTGCTCTTTCAGGGTCAGCCAAGGTGCCCCCTATGCCAAGAGACCCCTCCACACCCCAGTCTACTCCCTCCATCATACTCTCGCCATCTCAGTTACGTATTTGACCCCTTCGTTCCCATCTCCTTCCAGCTCTGTGAAGGGGGACCGCCCCTGGTCTGCCCTGTTGTGCCACATCCCAGGCACCAGCCCTAAGACCAGCATGAAGCAGGTGCTCAGTAAACACACTGAGTACATAGACAGTGAATGAACAGCAGCCCCTTCACTGACCATGGACATAACTACTGAGGTCCAGGAGAGGGAAGGGGGACCATGTAGGTGGTTACTTTTGTTTGAGGTGACATCATTTTGAATGCTCACTAGCTCAGCACCACGAGGGAACCTCTCAGGGCTCAATTCTAGGACTCACTTTCTGGGTTTGGAAAGATTTGTCAAATTTGGCGTTGCGCTTGCTGGCTCTGAGAGTTTGAAATGCCTTGTTCTAGAATAACAATGAGAATGGGAAATGATCACAATTCAGAAGTAGGGGGCTCAGCAGGGCAGCTCTTTGTGAACAGTTGTGTTTTTTCTGAAGCTGGCACTTCTATTTAACAAGACTGTGGATGCCCTCCAGCATCTCTATGGCCTAGCAAGGAATTTTTACTGGAAAAATTAAGTGAGAATTGAGTGAGAAAGCACGATCCTCCCCCTGACATGCTTGGCAAGCCCACTGGTGCTCCTTACTTCAGCTCAGCAGAACTGCACTGAGGGTGCCAGCAAGAGCTGGCGGCCTCCAGGCCCAGAGGAGGCCAGCCTCGCGAGTGCAGACAAACGTGAGGGCGTGGCTGCCACCTCTGAGCTTCCACAGCAAGATGCTCAGATCCCCGGTCTGCCTTTGGCTGGTTTAAGGAACATCATCTCAGCTCATCTGTGCCCAAGCTGGGTTGGCTAGTACAGTTACTGTCCCTGTTTCCCAGGTCAGGAGACCGGGCAGAGGATGCTAAGTAACTAAACTAGGTAGTGCTTCTAGTTGCTAGTGAAGCCAGGAAGAAGCCAGGTTCAAATGGCCACGGAGCTTGCTGCCACCTGACTCTGAGGACTGTGCCCCCATGCTTCGGGGACATCCAGGGCTTGTCAGGGGGATGCGTCCTTCCTGCCGATTCCTTCTTCCCTAGAGCCAGCTCTCCTGCCAGGCTCCCCATGTCCTGCCACAAACCAGCAGGGAGGCCTGGATAAGCCTGCCTGGGTGGAGAGGATTGGTACCTGACTGAATACCAGGCCCAAAAGAAACCCAGCCCATGCCAGCTGCATGCCAAGGGGCCAGCCACAAGCTTGTGCCCTATGGGAGAAGCAGCCAGGAGAGCCAAGGATCCTCTGTGCCAGAGACAAAAGGAACAAACTTCCCAGAAAGCAGCTCTCACTCTGCGGATGATCTTTATGGAGAAGATTCCAAAACCCGATCGGAGAACAAAAGAGAACACACCGGGGACACAGTGACGCGGTATGGGGGGAAGGGTCTGGACTGTGCAGGTGTCAATCTCCTGATGTCTTTCAGCAAATTTCATACAATGGCAATCAAAAATCTCAGCAGGATTTGGGGCAGGAATGAGATGAGGCAAAAAGGAACCTCAAAAAACAAATAGTTCAGGCAATTTGCAAAAATAAAGCCACCCTACACTACTTGAGGTCTGTCACAAAAGGATAATTCAGACTGGTATGGCACAGAAAGTAATAAATTCAGCAATAGAAGAAAATGAGCAGTCCAGAAGCTGATTCAAGAGGTGTTATCGAAATCAATGAAGAAGGAATGTATCGTTTCCTAAATGATGTTTGGAAATTTGGCTCAAAACATAGATTTTAAAAAGTCCTATCTATACTTCATGTCACTTACATATTAATGAAGGATTCAAGAGTTTCCAAACAAAGCAAGTCTTTCAAACTAGGAGGATGAAGGCAAGAGAATCATCCCCAGCACAGCACTGGAGAAGAGAAGGAACCTTTTAAGTAGCATGCAAAAGAAGAGAAAGAACAGAAAAAGGAATTTCTTGGATTTGATCACATTAAAGTTAAATATTTTTGCTCAACTAAGAATAACACAAAGTCAGCAACAAGTGAGAGACTGAGGAATATTCTCTAACCAACAAAATCATCATGAAAATATATAAGAACCTGTTGCAAAATCATCAAGAGAAAGGAAACAGTCTAGACACAGGCCGTGTGGGTCCCGCTGTGGCTGAGCCTCTAGAGTACCGAGAGGAACGCCAGGTGAGACGGTAGCCAGATGTGATGCTCCACAGCCCCAGGAGGGACTCATGTTAATGCTGGAGGCCCTTGTGCTGATCTTAACACCCCGTAGCATCAGGGATGTGGAGATAGCAGTCCTCACATGCTGTGGTGGCTTAAGGACCCGCCCAGTTATCTCCAAGAGCACGTTAGCAACCCTAGGTGTGTGAACACCCGATCCAGGACTCCACTCCATGGGAAGCCCCCAAGGCCGTGTCTCACAGATTCACAGAGGCAAGTTCTAGAAATAACCAGGATGTACCGGCCGTGCATCGACAGAGCAACCGGGCTCATATGATGTACCCAGCCGTCAAAGGAATGAAGGTACCGAAGCCCACAGGTACTAAGATGGACAGGCCAGACGGGCTGAGTTTAGGAAAAGGAAGCAGCAGCCATGGGGCTACGAGCCACGAGATCGTGTGCGGTTGATCGTCGTGGGAGACACTTGCAGGAGGAGTGATCTCCGTGGTACCGGCTACACAAAGGCTGGCAGAGAAGAGCTGAGACACAAAGTGTCCCCAGGGTCCTGTCCGTTCCCTGTTGTCAGCACTGGGGGTACGTTTCTGCCAACCCCAGTCTTTTCAGCTCAGACAGCCAGGCCCTGGGTCCAGACAGCCCGAGGACCGGTCAGGAGTGCACACCGAGGAGGCCCCCGAGAGGGCGCCCGGCCCCCAAGGGGAAGTGCACACCTGACAACCTCCCTCCTGTGGCAAGAGCAAGCAGTCTGCAACAGGAGGGGACACCGGCGACGAGATAGGCATTTCTGGTTAGAACCCAGGGGTAACACGCTTCTTCTCTTCTCTGAGCCTCATTTTTCCCAGCTCTGAAATGGGCTAGTGGACCTGAGGCTGTTTAAGGTCCCTGGCAGCTCAGCATGCAAGGATCTATCTCCTGGCTGCCTCCGCTGCATCGTGGGCCCCATTATAAGGAATTCCTGGTGTCTGGGAAGCAGGACGTCCTTGGAACAAAGCTGAAGGGTAAGGTCAGGGGCAATGGTTTCTAACGTGGCATTTTTTACAATAGCAAAAATTTGGAAATATCTTAAAATGCACTCAAAGATTAGAAAAATTAATTATGTGATAAAATAATGCTCATCCAGGAAAATTCCGAGGTACAGAGCTGTTCTATGACTCGGAATGCCACTCGTGGTGGAGAGACCGGCGGGATGGCGGGCGGCTCCCTCAAGGGCAGGCAATAAGGTGCGCTTTCTGCAGGAAGCAAATGCACAATCTCCTCTCACCGCCACCCAGAGCCAGCGGTTCTGAACAACGTCAAGAGGCTCCTCGCTGCAGGAGGGCACTGCCACACCTGCCCTCGAGTGGCCCCAAACAACCAAACCTGCACAGCCCAGCCAGGGCTTCCCGACAGGCGAGGGTGATGGCCTCAGGCTCTCGATCTGGCCACACCCCACAGGCTCAGCAGCTGGACAGCAAAACCAACCAAACCCCGTGGGCAACACCCTTGGGAATTCACACTGAGATAAGGTGCTGCCTCAGACCCACAGCGGGTGCAGGCGGAAGGCTGCCGGTGGCAGCCGCAGCCCGAGGTGTCTACCCCAGTGAGGCAGTGCCCAGTGAGCCACAGCTAGGACAGGAGAACTAAAACCAGGTGGCCACCACAACAGCCCGAGGCACAGGCCACACCTGACCACCATAGAGGAGCACAAGGCCTCACGGCCCAGCTAGCCAGTGCTGTGCGGAGCCCTGGGAACCCCCACATCCAGCCTGCCAGGCTCCTGAGCAGAAGCCAGCTGAGGGGGAGCCACAGGGAGTGCTGTCCCATGCATCCAGGGCAGAGGGACGAGGAGAGGAAAGTTTTGTATCCAAGTAGGGGGCAGATCCGTGAACTCCTGAGGGCGAGACGCACCCTCTTTACCACCTCGTGGGGAAAAGAACAAGATCTGGGAACTACACCCCTCCCCAAAGTTTTGGGGACGCTGATCTGGCATAGACCGGAGTGACGGAAAAGCAACCAGGTGAACCCCACGTGGAGTGGCCACATAGGGCCGCAGCCCCAGAGCAAGGCGCATCCCACAGGAATGATCGGGCCAGCTGACTTCTACAGGAACCAGAAGATAGGTACCAATGAGGTCAGACAGAGACAAGGTCAGCCGAGATGGCGAAAGGGAACAAACGTATGCTCCTGCTTCAGACAACTGAAAAGCCAAACAAAATGCTAGAAACTGTAATTTTCAGACTTTGGAAAGAAGTTGCATAAGACAGCGGTCCCCAAGGAAATGCAGCAGGCAGAGGAGGAAGGTGGGCACTGTGGGGACCCAGCCTCCTGCTAAGGAGCCCTGGGCATGATGCCTCTGGAGCCAAGAGGGCAAGACAAAGTGGAACTTCAGAGAAGTCAGCTGAGATGGCTGGGGCAACAGCAATATACCAGAGAGGAGAGGACTACCCAGAAAGAAAACTCCAGAACTCTACAGAGGGCTCCTCGCAAGTATTCAAATACCCACTGCTCCATTCATGAATCTGAAGAAACTACCCAGGCCTGCAGAAGGGACCTCAGAGAGAAGCTGTGGGAACAACTCCTGGACCTCACAAGGAGTATTGGAAAGCCCTGTGGTGCCTAGCAGCCCAGGCAGAGCCCTCTGGGGCCTCACCTCTATAGCTGGGTCCCTGCCACCCAGACTCTGCTATTCTGGTCTCACTCAAGAAAGGCTAAAGGATTAATGCATTTCCAAGAAACTTGATTGCTTTCTGAACAAAACTCATGAATGAAAGGAATACCTAACTATCCAGGATGTGCAATACAGTAAAATTTATAACTCCAATTATAAAAGCAGAAAAGTAATGAGGAAAAAAAAAACCAAATTGAGACAGATGATAAAATCAGTATATGAGACTAGAAAAATTATGATGACTACATCCCATATGTTGAAGAATATGAAGAAGACCATGGAGGAGACACATGAAAAAATACAAAATGAACCCCAAAGAAATTTCTAGAGGTAGAAACAACGTCTGTATGAAAAATGTGCTGGGTGATGTTAATATGGATTAGACACTGTGGAAGAAAATATTAGTGAACTTGAATACATATTAAGTGAAAATAGAAAAATAAAGAGAGAAAGAAAAAAGCAGGAAAAAGAGATAAAAGGATCTCAAAAAAAGTAAGAAATGCTGAAAATTGACAAAGATTGCATGAACAAATAATAGGAAGCCCCAGGAAGACCACCAAAGCAGGGAAATAGAACCATATGGAAAACAAGCTTTCATGAAGGCTTTATCCAGCATACAAATGGACACGTTAAAGGGATGGCGGGCTGTTTTGTATCTTGGTTGTGATGGTGGTTATCTGGCTGGGAATATCAGTGGCATAAACAAAGAGGGAACTTCATTGTACCCCATAAACATGGTGCTGGGATCATCTGAGACTGTCCTGGGTGATCCGTGAGATAGACTAAAGGAATAGCTACGGGGTGTTCTGACTGTATGCCACAGTGCCCGTGAACCAGACGCGCCACCAAACAAGGGGGCCTCAATTTGAATCTGATCCATGACCTCCCATCTCCAAGTGTTAAAATGCCCTGAGACCAACGACCACCCTAATGGCATTGAGGACCTGAGGCAGCCGGACAGCCGTGAGGATGCCTCCTGCCAGTACGGGAGCAGGCTCTGGGGAGGCAGCTGACTCGGGCTCTGGCCACCCATGAAAGCCTGTCCAGTGTTGGGATCTGCGAGTCACAGGGAAGTTTGAAAGGCGTGGTGGGTAGCCTTGGAGACAGCGGGAGTCAACTCATTATTTTGGAAATTGATGCGTGAACAGAAAGAAGGCAGCTCGACCCCACCTGTGCCTTGTGACCCCCACACGGGACCGCACAGAAGCAGAGAGCACGCATCCCTCCAGAACAGCACCCAGCTCGTCAGTGGAGAGGGGACGGCCAGGTGGAGGTGACCACTTGCACACCAGCACTGCAGTCCCACCAGCAACGCGAGAGTGTGACTTTCCCCACGTCCTCACCGAGATTTATTGTCACTTGTATTCTTGATAATCGCCATTCTGACTAGAAGGAGATGGCACCTCAGTGTGGTTTTCATTTGCGTTTCTCTAATGGCTGGAAAAGTTGACCCTTTTTTCTCGTATTTGTTAGCATTTGTTTTCTTCCTCTGTGAAGGGCCCGTTCAGTTCCTCTGCCCATGGGTTACTGGGGTTATGTGGTTTTTGGTGTTAAGTTTTCTGAGTTCTTTACATACCTGGAGACTAATGCTCATGCGAGGTGCGTGTGGCAAAGGTTTTCTCCCATCTGCAGGCTCTCTCTTCACATCCTTGCTTTCTTTGCTGTGAAGGAGCTTCTTAGTTTGATACCCTCCCAGCGACTGATTCTTGATTTTACTTCTTGCTCTTTGGGAGTCTTGTTGAGGGAGTTTGAAGCCAACATGATGGAGAGTTGGGCCTACATCTTCTTCTAGTAGGCGCAGGGTCTCTGGTCTCACGCCTCGGTCCTTGATCCACTTGAATTGAGTTTTGTGCAGGGCGAGAGGTAGAGGTTCAAGTTTATTCTGGTACATATGGATTTCCAGTTTTCCCAGCACCTTTGTTGAAGAGGCTAGCTTTTCTCCAAAGTATGTTTCTGGTGCCTCCATCTAGTACGAGACTAACTGTATTGATGTGGGTTTGTCTCTGTTTCTTCTATTTTATTCCATGGCCAATTGGTGCAACCCCTCTGGAAAGCAGCATGGAGATTCCTCAGAAAACTTGGAGTGGAAGCACCGTGTCACCCAGCTATCCCACTCCTCAGAACGTACACTGCTCCCAAAAGCCTTAAATCATCACGCTACAGTGACGCAGCCACATCAATGTTTACAGCAGCTCAATTCACAATGCTATATAGCCAACCTAGGTGCCCTTCAACAGATGAGTGGACAAAGAAAATGTGGTACATACACACAATGGAATATTACGCAGCCATAAGAGAGCACGACTTTATGATATTTGCTGGTAAATGGATGGATCTGGAGAATATCTTCTAAGTGAAATAAGCCAGTTCCCAAAACCAAAGGTGGAACGTTCTCTCTGATATGCAGATGCTAACACACAATAAGTGTGAGGCGGCGGGGTGGAATAGAAGTTCAGTGGATCAGACAAAGGGCAGTGGAGGGCAGGGAGGGGATGGGACTAGGAAAGGCAGTGGAATGAATGTGGCTTGACTTTCCTGTGTTCTCATGCGAGTACACTCTACAGTCATGTGTAGCTAAAAAGAACACATTTTTAAAGAGAGAAAAAGAAGAAATGACCATTTTGCAACCCCTGATGAATCGCTGGTCTGAGCATTGAGCACCGGCAGCTGCTGACTTCAGAGAGAGAGCCGTCAGACATACACACGTTCGTGACCCAATGCCACACTTGTGGCCCCGTCAAAGGGACCAGGCCTCCAGCAGCCACCAACCTGCAGGAACAGCAGAGGACAAAGGAGCACGGGCCCCCTGGCTTTGTGGCCAGCCAGCCCCAGCGGGAGACGGTTTCCTGGCGAGGCCGGGCCACAGTGGGCAGGCGCCTTCCCAAAGTAAGGAAACTAAGGGACACAGATGGCCATCAGGCCTGGGCTCTGTGGAGGGGCTGGCGGGACAAGGGGCTCTTCCAGGAGGAAGGCCAACTCCGCTTTCCATCCAGGGGAGCCTCAGGGCCTCGTCCTAACTCACTCAGCCACACAGCCATCTTGTGCAGTGTTCTGGATTCATTGTTTCATAAGAAGTTGGAAGCGCTACCTGCGCCCAGCCGTCTAGATGGGACGTGAGGCACAGCCACCCATGGCACAAGCAGAGGAAACTCGCTGCAGTGGCCACCGTCGCCTCGGGGGAAGATTTCCACCCCTCTTTCTGCTTCTCTGTATCTTCCACCGCGGCCTTGGTCACAGGGGAGGAAAGTGCTGTCTCTTTCCTGCTTGTTTAATCTTGAAGTGTTTCGATCAACATCTCAGAGGAGGAAAATGTCTAGATTGCAATTTTCCTCTGTCTCCTTGACCACCCTGTTCCAGCACCTGGAACCGTGCCTGGAATACAAAGGGCAGTGAGAATGTGCTCCCTGGACAAGCCAGGGATGGCTGGATCCAGAAGAGTCTGGCACCCCAGGAGGGAGGAGCACCCAGCAACCTGGCCTCGGCTCCCTCCAGACAGCAATCGCCTGTCCGTCAAACCACAAAGCCTGCCCTGGAGCCCCGAGCCTGGTCTCACAGAGTGCTGCCCCCTCTGCCAGGACGGCAGCACCCTCAGAGCCACTGCTGGCACGATGTCCCCACAGAGGCCGCAGGTGACTAGCCAGGAAAGAAAGCCACAGGTGGGAGCTGGTCTCCCACTGAGAGCTCTGGGATGTGCCCTCCATAAGGTGACAGCCACCAGGAGACTGCCAGGTGGGTTGGGAGAGAATGCCACACAGCCTGCCACAGCAGGCACACGAGGTAGAGCACGCCGCAGCCACCTGGGAAGGGAACCCCCTAAAGGAGAACAGCCGGGCGCTGCTGACCAACAGGTGTGTCCCGGCGGAAGATCACGGGCGCCCATACGTGGTCACAGTAATGGAAATGCAGCAAACCGTTCTGTTAACCGGACTGGAACGCTGACCGTGTGCACGGCACTGAGGCCTAGTCTATTAATCCTGCAGCCACAGCCCTGGAGTGGAGGGACCATTGCCCGCCCAGGTTAGAGGAAAGAAAGCCACTGCCCAGAGAGGTTAAGCAACTTGACCAAGATGACACAGCTCTTGAGTGGCCAGACTGGTGTTTGTCTCCACTTCTGCCTAAACTACAACCTGTGCTCTTGGAGGAACTGGGGTACAGGGGGCGAGCTGCCCACACTAGGTAACTGTGTTAGTCTGGTTGTAACAGAAGAGCCATCTCTGAATGCGGCCATCACTGGCTCCTGTGACAGGACACCCTGAGGAGGTGGACTTGGCCAAAGGGACCCTCCTAGTGCCCCTTTTTGTTCTGCTGTCCATCATCATGTTCCCCTATTGACCCCCAAACTGGTCTCCCTGGTGGTGACTGTTTGACCAGTGCAGTGGGCACCCCACACTTCCTGTCTGCCTGCAGAGCAGGGGGACCAGGTCCTTCCTTTTCTCTTGAAAGATAGGGACAACATGGGGGCTCCTGGGAACTTCTCTTCACATCTCATGGGCTAACACAAGGTTGCACGCCTGTCTGTGAGGCTGTTACTCAAAGAAGGTGGATGATGAGGCCTCTGTCCCTGACCACATGTCCACTGCTCTGTGACTGGATGGCTGGACGCTGGGCAATGAGTCACCACAGGTCCCCGGAAGCAACAGCAGCAGCAGCAGCAGCTGGCCGAGGGAGCCACAAAGAAGCTGGCAAAGGATGCTCCAGGGTATGGGGATCAGAAGGAAGGGGGGCCCCAGACTAGAAGCCACAGGAAGCTGTCCCTTCTCCCAGGAAGGACTGAGCCAAGGCCCCACTGCCAACCCCCACATCTATACAAGGGAACCAGGGGCACAAGCACCCAGCCTCTCAGCTCCCACCCCTGAGCAATTGTTGCCTCCTGGTGTCTGGGCCCACCTGGAAGCCAGAGGGAGGGGATCTCAGTCTTGCAGCCCCGCACGATCACCTCCAGGACACGGGATGCCAGGAGACCCCACTCCCTGCTCTCGGACTCACTGCCTCCCCCAGCCCACGGCCTCTTTGATGTCAACCTCCTTCTACCCAGGGCCTTTGCACCTACAGCTCCTTCTGCCTGGAATAGTCTCCCCCATATCCACATGGTTTGTCCCTTTCAGGTCTAAGTTCAAATGTCACTTCCTCCCTGCCCACCCCACCCCACCCTGACCCTCTTCCTACTTGACCTTCTCCACAGCCCCCGTCACCTCCCTGCACCTCCTGCAGGTGTCGACCCGCAAGAACATAGCCCAGGCAGTGCCCAGGCAGGGCCTGTGACGTGCGTGTTCACAGGTTGCTCCATCGACCTGCTCTTCCTGCACCGTCCCTCCTGGGCTCTGGGTCGCCTACCCCGCCGCTCCCTGCACACCTGCTCCACCCAGAGCACAGGTCCAGGGGCCCAGGGCCAGCCCTGACCTGGAAGCTGTCGGTCAGAGCCTGAACTTGGGTCCTGTGAGCAAGGCTGCCCTGCCCCCCGGGGCACAGCCTCGGCGGGACAGGACGCCACTCTACGTGGAGAAGTGACGGGCAGATGGGAGAGGGAACAGGTTGAGGCCTCGGTGCGCGTCGTCATCCTGCGTGGCCCTGATCTTTCAGACGGCTGAATCTGAGGTCCCAGCCTCTGGAAAGAAGTGAAGGAGGCAGCTGGTGGGAGGCAGGAGGACCCCCGAGGCCACCTGGCTCCCACTGAAGCCACCCTTCGAGGGCCTGGGGAAGCTCAGCACTTTTCAACACAGCGCCTCCCTCCAACACCCTGGCGCCTGCCCGCCCTCCGCCCCGGGCTCCTGAGGGTCAGTCAGTTGAGCCAGTCGGTCCTCTGAGCCCTTGGGCTTTTCCCTCTCAGCTTATTAAGATGTTATCCACCAGTCGCGGCCACAGCTTGAGTCAGAAACTTGGCAGCCTCCAGTCTTGAACTCTAAACAGAGGGGATGGAGGCCAGAGAGGGCCTGGGAAGAGGACGCAGGGCGAGGACACCGCCCACGGGCTCTGAACTCCTCTTTGTCTGCAGGTCTGCACTTGGACCGTGGGCAGTTCATGGCCCGTCCATCAGCGAGCATCACAGCAGCTATTAAAGACATATTTCTGTGAGAACGGCGGGGCTCGGCTCCCCGGGAGTGCTGACCCGTGCGAGGCCTCTGCAGAGAAAGGCCACTGTCACAGGAAATCAGAGGGCTGCGCCACCAACGCGCCCTTGGGTTCGGAAGTGATTATCTGGGAGCAGAATGACTGGCAGACCCCGTCACCGGCGTGGGCGGGGAGCGTCCAGCCACTGGGCTCCAACAGGAGCTTCCAGGAGGTCACCCAGCGGGGAGCCCCGGACGCAGCCAAGAGCAGCCACTGAACAATCACCACCATTTACCACACACACAATGTGCCCGGCCGGGGCCTGAATGACCAGTGAATCGTCCCCAAAAGCCCGCACAGAGGGGCAGTCGTGCCTGTGTGAGACGGGGACCAGTGCCGGAATTGAGGCCACATGCGGAGGGAAACGCCCAGATGTTCCTGCAGCAGCCACCCTTCCTGGTCTGCCTGTCCACTGGCCACCTCAGGCAGAGCCGGCCTTAGGCTCAACCCCGCCGAGGCTGGCTGAGCTCAGCATCCTTCAGTGGCTCTGTGGTGGCTGGGGGACAGCAGGCGGTTCCCTGGACAGTGGCCACAGGCTTCTCGCCTGCCACCCCTCTTTCCAGCCTGATGTTCCGTGCTGCCTGCATTTTCTTTGCTTTTTTTTCTCTCTCTCTCTCTCGTCTCCATCTGTCCCGTCTCTCTCTCTCTTTTCTCAGTCCCTTGTTCCTGGTCTCTACGGCTTCCATTCTCCCTTGGCAGTACATAGCTGGCCATGCAGGAAGTCCTTTGTCCCCTGCTGGTGGCAACTCCTGAGGTCCTTGCTCTCCTGGATCCCTCAGTGCCTTCACAGGGTAGCTCCAGGCACCAGTGGCCTGGGGTTTTCCTTCTAAACTTGCCATTTCTTTGGACTCAGAAGCAGTTTTTGATACGTGAAGAACCAGGTAATGGAAATGACTTGGTGTCACACAGGACCAGATACGACTACTATTCACCCAATTCATTGCTGTCAACACAGGTCGTTATTGTTCCCATTGTCCCGCTGGAGAAGCTGGGGCTCAAGAAGACGCAGCCCTTGCCCAGGACCACACTGCGTGTGAGGACCAGGACCCAGGCTTGAGCCTGGGTCGACACCACAGCACTTCAGGCCCCATGATGGCTCATGGCTTCCTGTGTCTGGAACAGGGACTGGAGATCAGGAATGAGGTCATAGATTGGGAATCAGGTGGAGTCTCTGGGCTCGGGGTGCATGAGCACCCAGTGGACGCTGGAGGCAGCCATGCTGGCACTGGCTGGTGGCACACTCTCCACCCGTTTCCTTGTCTGTGAAATAGAGATCAAATGGCAGCTTCACAGGGTTGTTGAGGGTGCACTGTGAGTGAGGAGCGTACAGTAGGTGCTCAGTGAACGGGCCGCTGGGATGGTGGCTGATCGGGTTGCTCTTCCCCACCCGTGGGGAGGCTGAGATGTCTGAGCCCAATAAGGAGGCTCTCCTGATAAGCACATGGGAGTCCTTTAAGCTTTTGTGCTTGTTAATTGGCTGTTGAAAACATTTTAAACATTAACTTGTGAAAAAAATTTCCCCTAGGAATCCCCAGCCGGTCACAGGCTGTCTCCCCTGGATGGACCTTACACCCCTCCTTTCTTCTGCTCTGCCTCGTGACTCATGACTCCCCGGGGCTTCTTTCTTCCTCCATTGCACGTTTGTGTAAACACATCCTTTGTCTGTGTGAAATGTTATGTGATGTTTTGGGGTGAGTGTCACTTTGCAAGAGAAACGAGGCCAGCCTCGGAGGCGTCTAGATCTCCAGTGGGCCTTGGACCAGGGCCAAGTGTGTGCACACGCTCGCCTCTGGGTCTAGTGTCCCCTCCCTTCCTGCCCCTTCCTGGGCAGGTTGTTACTGAAAGAAACCTCCCGGGGAGGGAAAGAGCTCTCGGATGCTCTGAGACTGTGCTGCACACTGGAGACGCTGGAGACGGAGAGAGGAGGGTGCACAGAGTCCCACAGCTGCCCTGCACGGCAGCTCCCAGGGCCGAAGAGAGAAAAGACACCTTTGTGAGTTCTGTTTCCATATCTGAGAGGATGAGAAGTGTCACTGGTAGTGGAGAGAATGACGGGCAGGACGGTTCCCATCGCACAGGTCAGTTTGGGGCAGGGGCATCGAGGCTGGTGGATTCAAAAAAAGCAAAACATGACTAAAGACACATTTATTTATTTATTTGTTTATTTATCTGTGGATGTATGGATGTGTTTATTTATTGTGGTACTGAGGTTTGGACCCAGGACCTCGTATGTGCTAGCCAAGAGCTCTACCATTGAGCTGTACCCCCAGATCTTTTTTATTTTGAGATGAAATCTCACTAAGTTGCTGAGGCTGGTGCCAAACTTGTGATCCTCCTACCTCAGCCTCCAGAGTGGCTGGGCTTATAGGCTCAAGGGGCTGACCACAAACCTGCTCAACGTCACTCTTCAGGAGGTGGAGGCCTGGCTGGGGAAGCTGGACATGGTTTGGGCACCCAGGTCATGGGCTTGAAGTGTGTTGCTCACCTCTCTCCAGTAGAACGTCCAGGGCACCCTGTACCCTTGAGGAAGGTACTCTGATGTGTGTAGAAGGCCTCTGACCGCTGGATGTGGAAAAAGAGGAAGCCTGGCTGGTTCCGTGTCCTCTGTGGATCCCTGAGAGTGCAGAGCTGGGTAAGCCAGAATGCCAGGCAGGGAGATGTGCCCAGACCCCTCCTGAGGGACTGCCCAGCCTTGTGAGTATCCCTTAAGGGGCCCTGTTCCCCAGGGCAGCAGGGAGGCACAGAAGCCTGACCCTAACGGGCAGGACCAGCTACTGGGCCTGTGTCAGCCCAGCGGGGTCTCTGGCTGCTTCCTCTGCTTCTGTGACTTCCCTGGACAGCTGCTGGTCTCTAACAAATAGCCAGACCCCAAGACCCTCTTAGCATCTTCCACAGAACCCAACCCGCACCTTGTGCTCCACCCTCTCTGTCTAGTTGGAGAGAGAAAGGAACCAAAGCAATAAGTTCAAAATTGCAACTTAGATGGATGCTGCAAGGGAGTCCCACCCATGAGACAGCCTCACGGGGTGCATGGCGGCAGGTGCAGCCAGGCGGCTGGGTGGGGCGCATGGGCAGGGAGGGGTGTGCCGTGCAGCTGGGAGCCCAGGGCTGGCCCAGCAGCGGACGTCGTGGGCAGAAGCCAGGAGTTTGGTCTTCATGCTGGGATTGCTTCAAGCCCAGGGAGGCCCAATCAGGTCCGCACTGCGAAGACGTTGTGCAGCCTGCTGGGACTGCGGGACAACAAGGAGACCCCGTCCTGAGCAGGGAACGGCCACCTGATAAGGCACGAGGCGGGAGGAGGGCCAAGGAGGGTGGGCGAGGCCAGCCCAGGCTGGGTCCTGGAGGACCAGCCCAGCACCCAGGCTCCTGCCCAGACGGACCCCCACAGGAATATGCACCAGAGCTCAGGAGCCCCGGGACAAAGAGCTATGCTGTCATTTTTCTAAACCTGTGGGACCTTTGAGGCCAGAAGCAGTGAGAGGTAGCGACCGGTAGGGGCAGATGCGGATGCCGTCGCTGGGGCTGGAGCCTCATCTCTCATCGGGGGAGGGCGGAGGGGGAGGCACAGGAAGGGCACCCTGCTGCCTTGGGGAGCTCTGGGTCTAGATCTTGAGGGTCCGAGTAGACTCCTCGGTCTGGAAAATGACAGGAGAGACAGACAAGGAGGGGGACTGACAGGAGCAGCACACTCCACGGGGAAGGCTAGCGGGGCTCCAGGCACACGGCAGGTGTCCTCTGCTCCTGCCAGCCTGTCACACACTATCCCAACCCCAGGGCAGGAGGGGAACCAGTGCCAAGGAAGGTGACAGGCAGGGTTGAATTTGAACCCGGGTCCTAGGGCTCCGTCCCAGCTGAAGGCACGGCCCCTCCCAGGGAGCCCAGGAGGGCAGACGGGCCTTGCTGGCAGGGAGCAGAGCCTTGTGCAGGGCAAACAGCAGGGTGACCAATGCTGCTGTCAGTAACGCGGCACGGCCACTGCCCTGCCTTCACACGGTGCCCACGTCTGCTGTCACCTGCCGCACACAGCCAGGTCAGGGAGCAGGACTGAAGTCCAGAAATAACTTCCACTCTGGGAAGATGGAGCCCACCATCCTTCCTCATCCTGCCAGTCACACCTGCACCCAGGACAGAGACTGAGGCGGGGCTCGTGGGAACCCCTGCAGGGGACCCCCAGGCCCGCTTCCTCCGTCCCAGTCCCAGGCGTGGAGGGAGGAGGGTAGGCCTGGATGGGAGGGAGCCAGGCTGAGTGGGGCCTCCTCCCTGCTGCGTCCGGCCCGCCCAGGACCAGCCAGGCACCCGCCAGATGAGTAACAGGCACCTGCTAGGTGCCAAGGTGCTCCTGGGCCCTGCAGATCCAGAGGGGGTCAAAGACAGCCCCTCTTCTCAAGGAGGCAGGGAAGACAAGATAAACCACTAAACATAAGATACATGCACAGGCACAGCAGCCAAGGGAACAAAGCCGGCCGGGGTGGCGCGTGCTGAGCAAGGGCAGCCTCAGCTCCAGGGGCCCCTCCAGGGCCTCAGGTGAGGGAGGAGCCAGCTCCTGGGAGCCTAGGTGGGTAGATAGGGCAGAGGCCTGCGGCAGGCTTAAGACACCCATTCCAGGGGCTGGGCCACACCACCAGGGTCTCTCATTGCCTGAACCCATGGTCCTGGGTACAGAACACTGGCGCCAGCATGGAACATCCCTCAAGTGCTTTTCTGGCAAGACCAGGAAAGCTCATGAACTCGGGTAATGGAAGCAGGAACCTCGCGGGCAGCTGTAGGCTCCACCCTCTGAGACTCAGTTTCTCCCGGCTGCAAAGATTAGATTAGGGGGCACACAGCACGCCCTCAATACACTGCCTCAGGTGCAGTAGCTACTAACAGTGTCCACCGGCCCTTTAACCAGCAGGCTTAGCCCTAGTGCGAATCACGGAAGCCGCGTTTATCAAGCACTTACTACACACCTGGCACTGTTCTGAGTGGTTTGTAGAGGAATGCATTTCACCCTCACCACCCTGTGAGGGCGCGACTGTAATGATCTTCATTTCATAGAGGGGAGAATGGAGACACAGGGGGGAGCCACTTTCAGAAGTCACACAGCTGCTAAGCCACAGAGCTGAACCCACCTGCCCTCGTACAAGATGACAAAGTTCCTACCGGATTCTTTGTGCACCTAGTTGCCATATCTGTAACGCAGAGCTAAATGACTTGGCCACCGTCACCTCCGCAGCAGACATAGGACAGAAGTCCAGGCTCTGATTCCTCCTTCAACACCCAACAACCCACCCCAAGTTAATTCTCTGATCATCTTGCACATAGTAGGGGCCTGGCAACAGCTTCTTTTTCAAAATGACAAAAGGCATTTTCATTTTGACCCCAGAGCTAGACACACAGGACTGCCACACCAGCCCTGCTCTCCCCGCAGCTGGGGAAGGAGGCTTCTGCCCCTTAGGTGAAGGCACTGCGGTGACTGTACCCAGCATGAAACCGAAAACACCTGAATCAGTCAGTTGCGGAGCAGCGTTTTTCCTGGCAGAAGGTGCCAGGTACTTACCTTTTCACAAGGCAGGCAGACGATTGCCCCTCAAATTTGGGCACTGGCTTCCAAAACAGCCGAGGCCCAGGCAGGGGGACAGAGGCGGATGGGCAGGCATTTGGCATCGATTGGGACCCAGCCTGAATAATACATCCCGGGCCTGTGACATCATCACCAGAGCCTGGAGGCTGCCTCCTGCACGCCAGACTCCCCCGGGAAGCCTCGCCAGGTGCTGCAGTCAGAAGGGAGTGGGAAGAAGCCCAGACAGATTCTTAAAGCCAGGCTCCCCAGCCGACAGACGGAGGTAAAGAGCACCCTTGGGGCTCCCGGCACCCTGCGCCGCCCAGTGGGCCCTGTAGCTGAGAGCAAGCCCCCGCCAGTTCCCATGAGCCCCACCTCTGCCAAGATGAGTCCAGGACAGGTGAGGCTGCTGCCGGCTCCTCGTGCCTGCCCACTTCAGGAGGCGGTTGCTTAGGGAGGAGGGTTGGGCAGTGCGCTCCTGGGCGCCAGGCCCTGTGCCGCGGGCTGAGCAGGGAGCAGTGGGAGCCCAGCAAGAGCCCTCCTCCCTCTTCTCTTCCTTCTTGAACACTTGCTGCAACACGACCTGTACCTGGAAGGGAGGCACGCCACCAGGCAGGACCCCTGGCCCACCTGCATGGGGCTGGGGGGTTCCTTCACCGCGTCTGACAGCGTCTACTCCCGCCACTCACAGGCCTGATCAAAGATTGAGCCCATTATTCAGAAGAGAGAAAGGAGATCTCCGAAGGGACAATCTGTCACTAGACCTGTGACCTTGGCCAAGTGCAAAGCCCAGACTGAGACTTCCTATGTGGTGTCCAGGGCACCCCATGCTCCTGGGCTTCTGATGAACTCCATGTGAAGGGCCAGATCTCCCCACCAGGAGAGGAGCTCCTCCTGGCTTGATCCTGTGTTCTGAGCAGAACGCAGCAGAGGCCACACACTGCGGGGGAAAGATAGGAAACACTGGGCCCCTCCCCAGCTGCACCTGGCCACCTCCCACGTCCAGAGGAAGCCCAGAGGGTACAGATGTTGAGTGACCGCAGCCATCCCCAGGAAGCTAAAGATGCTTGTCTTCCAAGTCCTGCCCATCTCCTCCCTCGCCTCCCAGCCAGTCCTGTCGGCCTGAGCTGTGATCCACTCTTTCCTTCCTCCAGACTCTTCCCAAGTCCTTCTCAACCTCAAAGCCAAGAAGACTAACAACCAGCTGTGCCCCGTGTAGCACACGCAGTTCCCATGGACCTCAAGACATCAATCAAATATCATGGGCTTTTGTTCAAAGTGCTCAGCCCTTTCTTCATTATCTTGTGTCCCAGAGACCCCATAGTTCTTATATCATATTTTTCAAATGCCAATCACCCTCATGCCTCCTGTGTGATTTTGTTGCATGTCTAGACCACCTACCATTCCATGCAGAATATACTCCTGCAGCCAACTCTCTTCTTATAAAACGTTAATAGGTCTTATTTTTTCAAAAGCAGTTTTAGATTTACAGGAAAATTGAACCAAAAGTACAGAGAGTTCTCACATGCCCCCTCTCTCTGCACACATTCTCCTGTTATTATCTTGCTTTAGTGTGTTCTGTGTGCTACAATTGAAAAGCCAATATTGATGAGTTATTATTAACTAACTGTTTTGGTTGGGGTGGGAGCTGTGCTCCTAAGCTGCTGAGTTCATGCAGGAAGGTTCAGAGGTAAGATGATTGAATCATGAGGGCTGGAACCTAGTCAGCCCATCCTAGTTGGGATGGACTATCTAGATGGTGACTGCAGGCAGGTGGAGCATGGCTAGAGGAGGCAGGTCACTGGGGGTGTGTCCTGCATCTTCCCTGCAGCCCTTTCTCTCTCCCTCTGCTTTCTGGTCACCGTGAGGTGAGCTGCTTTTCCCTGCCACACCCTTCCTCCATGACGCTCCACATTACCTTGGGCCCAGAGCAGTGAAACCAGCCGACTATGGACTGAACCTCTGAAACCACGAGTTAAAATAAACTTTCCTCTAAATTGGTCTCACTGGGTTTTTTGGTCACAGCAATGAAAAGCTGACTGACACACTAACTGATGCCTATAGTTTACGTTAGGGTTCCCCCTGTTCTGTACAGTTCTATGCATCTTGACAAATATATGCCATACAGCCACCATTATCATATATTACATAATAGTTTCAGCACCCTAAAAAATTTTCTGTGCTCCCCATTCTCTCCTGCCCTGTACCCTTGAACTTCTGCCAATCACTAAACTTTCTTCTACTTCTCTAGTTTTGCTGCTCCCAGAATGCCGCACAGCTGGAATCACACAGAGGTTAGCTCTCCCAGACTACCTCCCTCACCTCACTTTTCTTACATACATAGGTTTATTTAAAAGGTAAGCTTTATGTCATCATCACTGGGGGACATTCAGAATCAATCATTTGCTATGCATAGAAGGAAACCACACAGACATTGGCAGGAATGGAAAATTCTCTATTCCATGAAAGTCAGGACAAATACTGGTAAAAATGCCAGATCGACTTTTTCAGAGCTCTGGGAATTCAGTGAAGGCTTGCAGAAATCTAAAGAACATGCATTCAAGAAAAATGGCTGAATCTCTAGGAACAGTGAGTTCCATGGCATTTCAACTTGCCCTATTTCCATATCTACCTCGTCAGCTCTGAGTTAGCCCTGAAAACCCGCAGCCTAGAATGAGGTGGAAAATAGCAACCCAGCCTGGCCCACGGGAGATGGAACAAGGCTGTAGCTCTTTCAAAGCCTCATCCCCAGAGAACTGTCATTGCTTGGCTTGTCTGCTGGGTCCCTGAATGATTCTACTTGCAAGGTATCTTTACTTCATCTTGCTAAAATCTTGCCCAGTGTGAAAAGTCGGGTTGTTTGTTGCAAACTATTAGAAGTAACTGGTTAGCTTCCTGGCTGCCTGAGGCAGGGAATCACATCTGGTGCAAACATAGGCTAACCAAAAAGCTTAAAAGATAAAAAAAACTGGAGAATGAGAGACCCATAAGGCTTCGGAAAGTTCCACCATATTTCCGAGACTCTAAATGGTCATGTGCATGTGCAGGGTTGCATGCATGCGCAGAAGAGAGCTGAGCAGGCCCTGAGCTCTCACCTCTGTCTGACCTGGAGAGTCCTGCATCAGAAAGTGAAGACCAAGGCAGAGTTGCCAGCTTCCCAGCCAAGCACTGGAGCTATATCCAATGTACACACAGAGTAACATGGCAACAACGAAGTAAAAATTTTGTCCAATCATTAACTGACCATTAAGCTAACTGAGCAGATACTTCAGTGGCCAGATATGAAAAAACAATGTAATGCACCTTATTAATAGAATTCAGGGCAAAACCCACATGATCTTTTTGGTAGACACAGAAAAATTTGTGATAAAATTGACACCCTTTCGTGGTGAAAATACTCAGCCACCTGGAAATGCTCTTAAGAGAACACCCTCAACATGAGAAAGGATACCTATAAGAAACACACCCAAACTCCCACTTCATGATGGGAGACGAGGGTCCAGAACAAGACCATGATGCCTATTCTTGCCATTACTATTGCACTGGAGCTTCTAGCCAAACATTTAGGCATCTTATTTCTCCACCCTCCTAGGATATGACCTTCCTTCACATGGCTCCAAACAACCAGCCACCATGTCCTCTTTTGGTGAAGGTAGAAAAGCAGTAGAGGGCAGGTTCCTCCCCTCTCAGGACATCACCAGGAACTTTCCACATCACTTCTACTCATGCCCATTGGCTGACACATGGTCACATGGTAGCTCCCAGCTGCAAGGTCATCTGGGAAATGTATTCTCAGCCTGGGTGGCCACATAACTGGCTAACATTCTGGCAATGGGAGAAGAGGGGTTATTTGTGGAGGCAGAGCCAATGGGGTTATCCCTGACTCAATGCACTTTGAATGTCCAGATAACAAGGCTCAGTCCTGGTGTGCTTGGTTCACTGGCCGAATCAGGACAAACCCCACCCAGGCCAAGGAAAAACTTGATTACAGCCAGACCATTCGTAGACAGAATATGATTGAACTTAGTTTTCTGTTGAAAATATGTTTCAATGGCCAGTTTTGTCTGAAGCTAGAGGATGAAAATGACTAATAGCATGTGCTCTTATTCACTAGGTATCAGCTTTCCTCAGCACCCTGGGAGCTAAGTGCTGTTATTAAGCCCATCTTTCAAAGGAGAGACTGAGGCTCAAGAGGTGAAGGGATTTGTTTAAGGTCACTCTGCCTGGTAAGTGGCCATGCCACACTCAAACCCAGTACTACCACTACAAAGCCTGTGTCTGGCTCTCTTGAAGGGTACCCCAGTCGATGGCAGTCTGGTGAACTCAGGACTGGACAGCAACACCAAGGTGCAAGCCAGGCTCCCAGGGCCACCCTGGACGAACCCCACAGCCTACAGCATCTCCATGCACGTCCCACACAAGGGCAATTGTGTTGGGTTGGGGTGGCTTTCAAGACCTACCTGCACACCAGGACTTCCAGCTGCACCGTCTCTGGTTGCTTTTGAAGGTTTCTCATTGTTAGGAGCAAAAGAGAATTGAAGTCCAAAGCTTGTCATCTGAGGCCACTCCGTCTCCTGACATTTGGCTGTTCTGACATGGCTGCCCCTCAGACCCCGTCCTGGGGCAGCTCCTCCTGATCCTGCATGAGTCACGCACTCAGCATCACCAGACTCAGTTGACTGTCAAGGAGAGAGGCCTTGGGCAAAGTCGCCGGTGTTCATGGAGACACATTCCTGAGTCTGGGGAAGATGGTCTGGGACATGGCATTGGGTCCTGAGTAAAACAGTGCAGGCCAGTGAGCATCCCCAGCCCTGAGACCCCCGCAGCATGAAGAGTGCCAGCTGGCTCCAGGCCCCTTGGGCTTTCTCAGAGCAGCTAACAGAGCCTTACAAATGACCAGTTTCCCTGCTAGAAACCAGGCCAATGACGGAACCAGAGATGCTCCCTAGGATGGAAATCGGAAAGAAAGGAGCCAGGAGGAGAGGAGGCTTGGGAGAGAGCAAAGGAAGAGAGACACACATGTCTTTGGGAACCCTGGGCCAACCAACAGGACCTGATGAGCACATTTAGGGTCCCAGCTCCAGTGTCCAGAGTCCTCACAAGCCACTGAGGAGGAGCTTCTGGCTAAAGGCCTTGCTGGAAGGCCCAGGCTCACTGACCACATGGCATGCTTGCCCTGGGCCCACCCTGTGCTGGACTCTGGAGGACGACGTGGGCCCAGCAAGAGCAGCAGCCAGGCTTCACTGAGCATCCGCCATGAACCAAGGAATGTTCTAAGCACTTCACACGCGTCAAGCTTTAATTCTGACTGCAGCCCCACAGGTAGGGAAGGATATTATTACATCTTCCAGGTAGAAACTGAGGACCAGAGCAAAGCTTCCAAGGGGCCATAGCTAAATAGAGACAGAACTCAAACCAGCCACAGAGTCACACTCTCACCGTGGACCTCCAACCTCACAGCCCAGCCTCAACAAGCGCACAGCCACGGAGGGTGGCCAGGGAACAGATGGAGCCCCCTGTAGCACACTAAGGCCTGCGATGGCGGGGGGAGGGTGGATGGAGGGTCAGGAGCCAGGGTCTGAGGATGGCAGAATCCTGTGGGCAGTCAGGGAGATGCGGGGCATCTGGGAGTCTGAGCTGGCAGGGTCAAGGTGTCAGGACCAGGGGGAAGGATGCTGAGGAGCTGGGCCTGCTCCAAGGAGACTCTGGGGAAATGATCAGAGCACTCTCCCAAAGCTCTTTGGGTCAGGCTGCTTGGCCAGGCTCAGCTGGGCTCCTGGGCCTCCTTCCAGGGGTGGCCTCCTGGGCTCCCTACCCTCCTGGTCCAGAGTCAACAAGCCTGAAGCCCCTGCTGGAACCTCAGCCCAGGGACGGTGGTGGGAAAGAGGCGACAGCGAGGCAGGTCGGCAGCACCGTGGCGGGGGGTGCGGCGGCCACAGCCAGCTTGGCTGGTTCCCGGGGACCAGCGTGGCCCCAGCTGCCAGCTCCAGGGAGATGCCCGTCCTGGGAACACTGCACTCTCCATGATGGCCTCACCCACGGGGTGGAGCTGCCCACACATCCGAGGACCTGCCCCCCAGTCACACCCAGCGCCTGGTCTCCAGGGCCACGGTGGATGACAGTGTCATCAGCGTTTCTGTGTGGGCACACTACCGTGTGCCATCACTGTGGCCTTGCGCACAGCCTCATTGAATGTCCACGGGGATAGCCCCAGAGTGACCAGATGCTCGTGCTGGGCAGCTCACCCTGCACCAGGCTCCCTGCTCCCAGACGAGTGCATGAGCCTCAGAGTAGCCCGAGGAGGCAGGATCTCCGGTACTCCCCATTTTACCCTGTGGGAAACCGAGGGGCTCGCCGGGTGTGCTGTGCACTGAGACCAGCATTCAAAAGCCAGGACTGGGACGCTGGGCCGGGCACTGGAACGCGCTGCCAGAAGCACAGACTGCCCATGGTAATGGTGGCCGGGCAAGGTCAGCTCCTGAATCAGTTCCACCTCACCCCTAGCTTATGTTGTAGCTTCAGCAACCTGGACGGGCAGCTCCAACCTAGAAGAGCGGGCTCACCGTGCCTGTGGCCTAGAAACAAAGCGTGGAATCGCAGCCTGGAATCCAGATAGGAGAAGAGCTCGGGCCGCACCTCTGGGACCCTGGGAGCTGCCTCTGGTCCTCCCCACAGTGACACGGTAACCCTCAGGCAGCGAGTAAGTGCCTTGTTCAGGGACAGCCAGTGAGCGGCAAGTTGGAAAGCTGGACTGAGGATCCACGCACAGCCTCGCCGGTGGCCTTCCTGGCAGCCACTGGCTCCCACAGAGGTGGCAACTCCCACACCCCTCTCTCTTCCTCTCCCTGTGTGCAAGAGCTTGCGGTTGCCAAAGGGAAATAGCCCTTTCTCTGTCTGGGTTTTGACCTATTTTCTAAAACTCTGAGCTCTCCAAAGGTTGGGGCCTGGAACGATCGATCTGGAGTGTCCTGAGCCCCAGCACCAGCCTGCCCAGGGCACTGGACACAATCCAAATGCGTGGGTGCCTGCCGCAGCCTCGGGCGGGCAGGCAGCGGCTTGGTTTTCTCTCTTCTCATCCACGGTTCCGATGCAGACAAGGAGAGGGCCTCTTCTACCTGAAGCAAACAGGTCGCTTTCCCCTTGTCACCTGAAATCCAACTGATTCGACAGCATGAAGTGCTGGGTGAAAAGAAGAGGTTTGTAAGAGCACACCTGGCCCAGAGGTCGCCACACGGACCAGCTGGCAATAGACCCCACATCCGGTTCCCACTCTGCCACCCACTGCTGAGCTACAAAAGGCAGATGCCTTAACTGCTCTGAACCTGTTTTCTCACATGGGGCCCTGTAGCATTGTGTTGTAGCAAAGTCCAGAGAAGATCCCAGCAAGGCTACACACGCGGCATCAGGACCCCGCTGTGACTGCAGATGCAGCTGGGGCGGGGGGCACTGCATATCAGCATGCCCGGGCACCAAGTCGCAGGAGTCTCACGCTGCCCTTGCTTTTGCAAATAGTGCTGCTGTCCCTCCACAATGGCAGGCAGGGTTCAGTGACAAGGGCTGTTCAGGTCACAAAGTCTGAAATATTTACTCTTTAGCCCTTTACAGAGAAGTTTGCCTGCCCTGCCAGAGACCCCAAGACCCGCTGTTACATTGAGCCTCACTGGGAGAGAGAGGTTTCACCTCCAGGAGCACCATCAGTGCAAATGAATCCAAGTTTCAGAGACCCCCGTCATTAGTGTCAGTAACAGTGTTAATTAGGTACCAACTCCCTTGTTTTCCTTTCCAATTACATACTCATACCTAAAAACCCTTTTCAAGCTTCAGCGTTGAGCTCAGAAGGCAATCTAGCTCCACAGTTAAGAGTACAAATCCCTGTTCTCCTGCCATGTGCCAGCTTTGTGACCAAGGACAGGTTACTTACCTCTCTGATCCTCAGTTTCCTCATCTGTAGAACAGAGATGGTAAGTGTGCCTGCCTCACTTAGGTGAAGCGATCACAGAGACTAGCCACTCAACAAGATGGCATACGTTGATAGCAACAGTGGGAAAACTCACTTATCTTCACCAAACTGGTTTCCCTGGATCTCTTAAAATTCAAAAGTCCCCAATGGAATCTCTGGGACTGTACCTTGTGGCCCGTAAGCATAGACGCTGCTCTGCTTCTGAGCCAGAAAAACCACTCCAAATCCCACTGTGCCAGGTAGTCACCACCACAGGAGGACCACCCTGCTTCCACCTGCTAGGGGCTTTCAGCCCTCCTGGGCCTGGCTGGTCTTGGCTCAAGCAGTGAGCTGTCAAGATGGTTCCATAGCTCCTGTCTTCCTGCCTGCCTTTGCAGAGGTGGGTGGTGGAAGGAGGAGTTGAAGATAAGGTGGCCTCATCCCCTACTGGGATCCAGAGTGACCCAGTGATGGAGGTACCTAGTATGGAAACATAGGAAAGGACTTGATTCAGGTCACCAAGACAGCAAACAGAAGTCCTTGTGCTGCAGTGACCTGTCATTCAAACAACATCTCTAAGAAGCTTCTGTAAAAACTCCTCTCAGAAACTTCTGTGGACTTCCAGACAAGATGGCACTGTGAGCTCAGCCTCCAGCACCCACTCTCCTCCCAACATGTAACAGAGATGGATCAAATAGAAGAACAAAAAACCAAACTTCCAGGTCTAGCCATCATGGGCAAGAGTACTAGACTTAGCCTCCCACATAAACAGTGATAAAAGTGGACACTTATGTGAAGCAACTCCCTCCAGGCTTCAGATGACACAGTGAAGAGCTGGAATCCTGGAGGAAGGTTTCACACAGGCGAATCACGCATCCTCCCAGGCTCCCTAATCAAGGACATTTACAAACTCTGGTCCAGGCAAGTGAAGTTCAAACAGCAGTGTTTTCACTGAGCAGAGGAAGCTGAATAAAGGACAAATAGAATATCAGTAAGAAAATAGAAGTCGCATATAACAATATCAACTAACCAAACTTGGTAGTTACGTAAGACTCCAGACAAAAATATCAAATAGCATGTTATTTTTAATGTTCTTATAATATTCACCAAGATAGCCATACTCTGGGTCAAATAGGTTTCAATAAATTTTAAAGAATTTCAGTCTTGCAGAATATTTTCTATGCCCACAGTGGAACTGAATTAGAAATGAATATGGAAAAATATCTGGAAAATCATTACTTGTTTGTAAGCTTAGTAAAACACTTCTAAGTTACCCTACAATCATAGCAGAAATAAAAATAGAAACTAGGAAGTATTGCAAACTGAATTAAAATGAAAAGACAATTTATCAAAATCTGTGGGATGCAGCCAAATCAGTGCATAAAGGGAAATTCATAGCACTGCATTGAAATTCATAGCACTGTATTAGAAATGAAGAGCAATTTTATATCGATGACTTCAACTTCCACTTTAAAAAACTAGAAGGGGAAAGAGTAGAGCAAAAGAAGGGAAATAAGGGCAGAAATCAATGAACTAGAAGACAAAGTTCAATCAACAAAAATTAAAATAATGAAACCTCAAGATGAGTCTTTGAGAAGCTCAATACAAATTGATGAGCCTCCAATCAAACTGATTAGGAGGGGAAAAAGGAAAAAGAGACTATAACAAACATCTGAAATAATAGAGTAAGCGAGAGGTTATGTAGATATTAAAAGAATAATAAGGGGACAAAATAAACAACTTCATGTCAATAATTTTGGAAACTAGATGGAATGGAAAAATTTCTTAAAAAAATAGAAACTGTCAAAATTCGAGCTACAAGAAATAAATAGCCTCAGTGACCTGTATCTGTTAAAGAAATGGGATTTGTAGTTTTAAAAAACATGCTAAAAGACTGAACCCAGGACCTTGCACATGCTCGGCAAGTGCCTTACCACTGAGCTACACCCCCTTCTTAACAGCAGATGAACTCACACACTGCAGGGAAGCACAAATGGAGGCTGCAGACTCTAACCAATCACAGATGGCGTTTGCTCTGCCCAGTGGACCGCGGCACAGAGCATGAGCATCCTTGGAGATATGCAAATACATGTAAGACTCTGCCCGTGGAGAAATTAAAACTAGAGCTAAATCTGAAATGCAGTAGCAGTGTGTGGGTGAAGGGATGTGAGGCAGGCCCTCATTCAAAAACCAGAGAAGTGAAATTACTGAGTGGTGATTTATTTTAAGTATGTTTTTCTGTACTGCCTAGCTTTCCTTCTTTGAAAATGTTCTAATTTTATAATCAGGAAAAACAACAATAAGTGTTATAAAAACAAACCAACAGAAAGAAAAAAATATGCTAAAAAGAAAAGCTGAGATCCCTTCACCGATGAATTGTTCCAAACATTAAAAGAAAAACAACCTCTTCTAAGAAAGCAGAGAGTGGAATAGTCCCACACCCTTTGAGAGGTCACATTGCCTCCAAGGTCAAAACCACGGGCACCACCACCAGGAAACAGCAAGCTCCCTTTGCATTGATGCAGAAATCCTAAGGCAAATTTTGGCAAGTTGAATCCAACAATATATAAAAGGGTTAATACCTTACCAACAGTAAGGACTGCATAGAGTATGGGGTTGGTTTAACATTCAGAAAACGTCTATCAATGTGACTCCACATATTAATGGTTAGTAAAAGAAAAAACTATGATGATTTTAATACGTGCAACAAAAATTCAATGACCAAGTCTGATTTTAAAAATAGCCTCACAAAACTGGGAATAAAAGGGAATTTCTTCAACCTAATGGAGGCACCTAATGGAAAAATCTATCGGTAACAGCATAACAAGGGAAGATCAAGCCCTCCACCTGGGAGCCAGGGACAAAGCAGGGACATGCAATGTCCTTTGCCCTATGTTCAACTTTGTCCCGAAGGTCCTTGCCAGTGCGATAAGGCAAAGAAAGAAGTAAAAGATATGCAGGAAAGGAAGAGGCCACAGTTGCTTAAATAGGAAATCCTAGGGAATCTGCCCCACACACTAGCACAAGAGCATTCAGCAAGCTCAACGGGTACAAGGTCAATACACACAATCCACTGTCTCACCGTGCCAGCCATAAGTAACTGCGATACACGTACAAGGCTTTGGGTAAATTGCACAAAAGGTGGTCAAGATCTATTATCTTAAAAATGCAAAATAATGTAGCAGAAGTTAAAGGCCTAAATAAATAGAAAGATGTTAAATAAATAGACGTTCATGGATTGAAAGACCAGATAATGTTAATGGGAGCTTGTGGAATGTGACAGTTACCACGTGGGCCTGGGCCGGGCTCCATCGCTCGCCAGGCTGTGCGGGCCAGCCCCTGGCTCCAGGCTCCGTTTCCCCCTACCTACCCCACTGTGCTGGGGTGAGGCTCAAATGCAGTCATCGATAAAGACTGCTGAACACAATGCCTGGCCCAGGTGACAGGCACCACAGCTCTGAGCTGGGCATAGTCACCCTGCAGCGACCTCAGGTGAGCAGGCAGAGTCAGGGGTCAGAGTTGTCATCTCAGGATGCCACGAGAAGGGGTCCCTGCCACGGCTGAGCCTGTTCTTCACCCAAAAGTGAAAGAGGATCCTTTCCACCTGTGATTGCCTCCCTGCCTACACCTGGGCACCATCCTGGTGGCTCCCAGCATCCTGACACCTGGGCCGACACGCAGACTTCAGCTCATGGCCTTGGACATGGTCTGGGCATCTGCAGGTTTTCAGACCCTCGGAATGCTCCTGATCACCTCCACAGGGCAAGTCAAGCTATGGTGAAAGCCCACGGAGACTTGGATTCCTTTTTAAAGTACACAGCGACACCCCAATTTGTCTTTCGTGTAAACGATTCTGTGCATCAAATCAAGACCTATGTCACAGTACTGATGGTCCCCCAGCCCCGCCAATCACATGTTGTCAGCACAGGGCTCCCTCCATGTGGGCCTGGCTTCTGCTCCTCGCTACTTTATAGCTGTTGTTCTGCTTTTTTTGTTGTAACCACCCTGTTGTTTTTCCTTGGGATAAACTCTAGAAGATATCTTCAAATCCTCTGAGAAAGTAGGAGGAACATAAATCTTAAGAAAATATAGCTACACATGAAATTCATCAGCCGTCTGAAATTTCTGCAGACCGTCTGCGGAAAGGAGTCAGATCTAAGTCCCCAGCGACCCGACTCGCGTGTGAACCAGCGCACAGCTTGATCAGCGCTGCCTCCGCGTTTTCTGGCTGGCAGGGGTTTTATGAGGATTCTTACCAGACTCCGTTGCAGTAGTCGGGGAACCAGCCGGCTAGGAGAGCAGGAGGGGCCTCCGTGCCCACCTCAACACAGAGGAAATCCCTCCATCCCAGTCTCAACTGGGAGAAGACACGGGCCCAGTCCAGCTTTCCAGTCCTAACCTTGCACAGAGCTCTTTCAAGTCTCCTGTCTCGACTCAAGCAGAAACGGCAGGTTGCTTCCCGATTTCCGGTTGTTATGTTTAATCTCATAGCAGAGTTCTATTTCCATGGCTGTGCAGCTGAAAGAGTATGTTCTGCAGTGTTCTTGACACCAGGTTTGGTGATTGCACTACATTTCAGTCACTGAGATATAAGAGTGTAGGTTTATGCCTAAGGATGCTTCCTTAAAGGGAATCTTCCCTTACTCCATTCTACTGCATAGAACTTTGTTGTGATGACTGACTGAGCAACAGCAGCCATGTTGGACTGTAAGGACAAGGCTCTCATCCTAAGGATGATGGAGTAGGATGCTGGAAGGAACCCAGGGTTCTGGGAGCTTCCTGGAGCAGAGCTACCATGTCACCTTGGATTCCTACCTCTAGACATCTCTTACAAGGAGAAGTCAACTTGTATTTGGTTTCAGCCAGTGGTGTTTGTGAGTTCTCCAGTTCTGCAGCCATGTCCTAGAAGCCACCATCCTTTCACGACCTGTCAGCAGATCGCAGCACTTGCTGGGCACAATTGGGGCAGAGCAGCTTAAAAGTTCAGTCTCACATTCAATGTAAATCTTAATGTCCCTTCTACCAGGCCAGGTCACGTCTGAGGCTCAAGGGGAGGAGGCTTCACAAGGAACCAGGAGGAGACCCAGGCATGGAAGAGTGCTCCAGAGAAGAACTCACCCTGACAGAGGGTCCGAGAGCTCAGGGTGGTGGTGGCACTTGTGAAACTGTGTGTGCGTCTGCTGGCAGAGTGTAGGCGAAGGGTGAGCCAGTGGACCGGTGCGCGCCTCCTGCAGGTGGTGTCTCCAGCTCCCCTGACCTTTCCAGCAAATCCCTCCAGGGTGGACCTCCTCTGGCCAGCATGAGGACCGTGATTAAGGTACCCTGGGAACGCAGGTGGAGTTCTGAGCTCCACCCGCAGCTGGGAAGGCAGGACCAGCATCGCAGCCGCAGCCGCACCGTGCACTGTGTCAGCGCTGCGCCAGGCGGAGCTGCTCCCTGCGGGCTCAGAGCACCTTGCAGACCACAGCAGAGCGCTGGGCCGGCTGCCTGCTGCTCCCCGAAGCCCCTCCTGAGTGCCGGGTCGCTGGCACGCACAAGAGCCGGCCTCGTTCCAGCCCAGCGAGGAGGCGCTGAGTCCGCAGCCTCCTCTTCCCTCGGGAGCATTGCCAGGCTGACCCCAGGGCGCCCTTCTGTCAGGGGAGAGACCGGACCCCGCAGTCATCGACAGAGACGGCAGGCAGACATCCACTGGGAGAGCGGAGCGAGACCCCTCCATCTTCAAGTGCCAGCCGTGAGCAGGTGATGGACAGCTGCCTGTGCGATGCGGGGTCTCCCAGTGGCACTGAGGGATGTGGAGCAGCCTGCGAGCCCTGCCTCTGCCAGGGTCAGGGACGCAGTGAGCGGCCCAGAGCGGCTGGCCTTCGGCAGGAGGGGAGAAGGAGCGGCAGCAGCCTGGCCACGGGTGCACTGGAGTGGGCGTGAGCCGGCTGGGCCTCCCTGAGTCCTCCTCACGACTGCCCCAGCCCGGCCGGACACAGGAGCCCAGTGTCCTGGGAGGTCGCAAAGCTGCTTCCAGGATCTCCCGCTCTGTCCACCCAGAACACTAACCAGGGAAGACCAGGGAAGGGACATGGGGCTGCTTGTGCCCAAAGAAACAGGAGTTGGTCCTGGTGGGGGGCAGATGCCCGTGTCCCCCGGCATCACAACCTGTGAACTCCATGCGGCCCCCGAGGCCCCGCTGACGGAGCCGCCACCCACGTCTCTAACCAGACCTCACGTGCCTCTACCACCCCTCTCCCACACCCCGTGTCCTGGGGGCCCCACTCAGAGCACATGTCCAGCGAGCTCTCTGGAAAGGTCTGGAGGGGTCCTGCACCCAGGTGACTTGAGCAAAGCTCACGAGATCTGGTTTCTCCCTGCAGCACAGGTCCCTCTGGGCCAGCTCCGTCTGGTTCCTGCAAAGCCACTGTCCAGTGGCCCATGGGGCTCAGGCACCCTGTGGAACAAGGACCCTGGTGCCCCCTGGGTGGAGTAAGGGTTTGAAATCAGGTCAGAGTCCACTCTCAGCCCCATGTCAGGTCTTTCCGTCTTTCATGCCACCTTCCTGCACCAGGGGTGAGGGCGAGCTGGGGGCACAGGTGTCAGGCAGGCTGACCAGCTGGGGTGCGTCTGTCTGGACTCCCCTGCTGGCTGCAAGGGCTTTGTTGTGTCCTCTGACTTTCATCCTGAGGCCTCAGACTTCTTTTGGTAGAAGGCAGGACACAAACGTCACTTCTACAATAAATGCAGCCCATTGCAAGTGTCCCCAACAGCCAAGTCCTGCTCTGCCCTGGAAGGCATGGGTGCCATCCTCTCCCAGTGCCTGTCCCCTCCACCACGAACAGAAGTGGAAACCTGCAGGCAAGGCCATGGCTTCTGCTCACCATGAGCTCCCAGCTTTGTACAGCCCGGGAAAGCGGACAGGAGAGGGAGGACAGAAAGAAGGGAGGGAGGGAGGGAGAAAGGGAGGGAAGGATGGGGAGGGATGTGGAGGGAGGGAGGTAGGGAAGGAGGAAGGGAGGGAGGGTGGATAGGCGCTCCCATCTTGCTCAGGCTCTCCTTCTTGGTTTCTCAGACAGCAGGTGAGGGGACACTGGGAACACTGTGGCACTGCAGCTTACTGCTTCAGGTCTGCCCCATCCGGAAGAAGGCCAGGTGGGAATAGGGTCACCTGCAAGGGAAATTGCACCAGAAAAGTGCCCACCGCAGGACACACGTCTCCTGAGGAGTGGGCGAGCCTCCCAGGTTTCCTGCACGCTGGTCCCTCCCGGTCAGTGCCCACCTGCCCAGACCGCTCACCCCTCCTGGCCTCCCCGGCTGCCCCTGGCACTCCACTGTCCCTCCTCCAGACAGCGGCCAGAGCATTGCTTATAACATGGGAATCTGAGCCTGTCACTGTGTGGCCCAAGGACACTCCCTCTCCAGGCCCTGCAGGGTCCCATGTGACCTGTCCCCAGCCCCATCAGTTTCAGTGCCACCTGCTTCTGGTCACTTGCTCGGCTCCCCCAACACCCTGGGCAGGTCTTCCCCCAAACAGTCCCAAGCCTCTCCCCCGTGCTTCTGTCCCTGCTCAGATGCCACCTCCTCAAGTCCCCTTCCCCAGCTGTCAGGCCACACAGCAGCATGACCACCGCACGGGAGCCCCCCCGCCCGGGTTCCCCCGCACAGCCTGCTGGGCAGGGGCTAGCTTACTTACCTACTGTCCACCTCTTATTTAAAGGCAAGTTGTATCAGCACAGAGCCCGTGTCCACCCAGCTCACCATGCAGCCCTGGTGTCCATCACACAGTCACACGCAATTGACACTCGGTGACTAAACTGAGTCCCTTTTTAAAGGTGGGGTGACTGAGCCCTGTGAGGTGAAAACACACCATCAGAAAAGGGGCGTGGACCCAGCTGGGCCCAAACCTGCTGGGCTCACATTCGCTTTGGAGCTAAAGGGTGGTGGCCACATGCAGGCCTTGAGACCCTGGAAATGTGCCGACAGCACCTGAGGCTCTTGCAACCATGCCCAGGGGGTGATTTGGTGTAGGCTTAGTACACGTGGCAAGAGACAATTAACCATGTCCCTTGAATCAACAGTGCTGGGCAGACTGGCCTCAGCCTCCGCAGGCGCTGAGGCAGCTGCCCAGGCAGATTATTACTTAACATGAATATTTCACGAGGCTCGCTCCAGACCTCCTGCCTGGTCCCCCATCATTAAATGTCATCGGCAGCAAAACTCCAAACCTGCTGCTGGAGGGAGGAGGGAGACTTCCCCACTCAAGTCCCCAAGAGCCACTCTTTCTGAGCAGTGTGAGAGGCCAGGTGACATTTCCAAAGAGCCCAGCTGGGCACAGAAGCAGATTGAATGATGTCCTCCAAGACCATGTCTACCTGGAACCTCAGAATGTAACGTCGTAAGGAAGGGTCTTTGCAGATGTTTAAATGAGGTCGTACTGGACTCAGGTGGACCCTGATCCACTGACCAGTGTCCTGTAAGGAGAAGAGGGGAAGGGCACGTGTAGACAGAGGACTGCCACCACACGTCAAGGGCCTGGGGCCACAGGAGCTGGAAAAGGCAGAAAGGTCCCCCAGAGGCTCCAGAGGACACACAGCACCACTCACATATTGACTCTGGACTTCCGGCCTCCAGAACTGGGAGAGAAGGCGCTTCTGCTGCTCTGAGCCAATGGGTCTCTGAGTTTGTTACTGCCACTCCAGGGAACACCCAGCGCTCAGCTCATCCACGGGCTCAGTAGCTTCCTCTCTGACCAGGGATAGGTGAGGAGGGAAAGCACAGGAATTCCTGAAGGGCTGGGGAGTCTCTCCATTTTCCTGCTGGCCTCACTCTGACTTGGTTATGGGGGCTGCACCCATCCCCTCCCCGCCCCGTGCCACGCCTCCCCAGCTCCTCTGCTTGGGGTCTCTTTCCTTTCCAAGGAGGCAAAGGCAGTGCTTCCCCTTTACCTGCCCTTGGTCTCTGTTGGGTCAGGAGGGAGGGACTGAAGAGCTTTGTAGGGTACTTTACATGATGGGAGGTCCTTGCAGGTCCCTGGCTCTCCTGCAAGCTTGGGGCTCAGTAGGGGGTACATGGAGCTCAAAGAGGGAGCCTCGCACCCCCCAGAGAGACAGCTTTGGAGCCTTATCAGCTTTCAGCCTCAGGGGCCAGCCCCAGCTGTGCACTCAGTTCTCATCCTAGGGAGGCCACACCCGGGCCAGCCCAAAGCTGACCCACTTTGCTCTTAGACCTGGATTACTTCCTGCCTGTGGGACCTTGGAACTGAGCTCAGCTCCTCCATGCCCCAAGTCTCCCCTCTGTGGGGGGAGGTGACTGTCCCCACCTCACAGTTGGTGCTATGAACAACACTGCATGGGAAGCTTCTCCCGGGCAGAGCCACAACCCCCTGGGCCCAGCCACGTTTGCTGTTGCTTCCGCTTCCTCCCCCGCTGCTTTGGGGATCACCGACCTAGAAAGGTCAATAATTGAATTTGTCCCAACCTAAGAAGTGGAAGTGGTCAAATCAAGCAGTGACCCCCAAAGCCCTATAGAGATGGGAGCTCCACCACACCACAGTCCACTCCATCTGCTGGGACCACCCCAGGGGCCCTGGTGCCTCCCTGCCCACGTCGCATCCTCTGGTTGGACTTCCTATGTTTGCCCTAAAAGACGGACATTCACTCCTGGAATGGACCCAGACCGTGAGCTCCAGAAGGGCAGAGAAAGTGTCCCTCTTTCCCCCACTATTCTTCTCCCAGGCGACGGAGCAGCAGCAAGCCCAGTGTCTGCACCAGGCACCTCTAAGAAATGCGGTGGGATTATGAACCAGTGAACTTCAGGGCTACGCTCAGGAGACCTTGAGAAGCAGGTGCTCATGCTGTTGTGAAAAGCTGTCCCCAAACCCTGCAGCCCCCTAGTGCCTGACAGCAGTCGAGGAAGCACAGAGAAGCCAGGGCCAGACCGTGATTTATGAGGCCAAAACCCCATCGCTAACTCCATCCCTTAAATGGAACTGTACTTTATCTCCTCCATGAAAGGAATTGATCTCCCCGTCAATCAGACAGGAGCTCACAGAGCTGGGAGAAGGCTGATCAACGGCTGTTAATGTGGCACTTTAATAACAATATCACTTAGATCTCGAACTGCTTAATTAGACACGCTGATTGCCATCACTTGCCTCATTTGAACTGCTCATTTATGATTTATGGTCCTTATGCATTTGGTTGTTCATTTGTAAAATGGGAGAAAACAATCACCAGGAAAAAGCCCAAGAACTGGATTTGACTTTTCCCAGGGGCCTGGGGCCATCAGGCTGAGGAGCAAGGCCAGAGCGGGGCAAGCTGGCTGGGTGGCTGCTCGTCGCCCCTGCTCCTCAGCATCCTCTCCCCTTCTGTCCAGCTCCTGGGTTTCCTGGGGACAAGCACGCTCTCCTGTTATAAGGCTTCAGAAGGGGTCTTCATCGCCAGCCTCTCCAGGACTGGTTCAGGAGGGGGCGCCCGACCCAGCCCCGTCCACTGAAAGTGGGCCCTGGGACGTTTGCTGGATCCTCTGGGAAGAGGCCCTGAGCTGCTGGAACATCGGCTTCAGGGCCACAGGGTCTGAGAACGGAGAGAAAGAAAGCAGGACGGGGAATCTGGGACAGTGCCGAACACCTGGATGCAGCCATGCCCGACCATCCCTTGCATATTTAAATTTTGTGAATCAAAATGTTCCTTTCTTTCCTGAAGCCCTTTGGGTTGTTTCACCTGCAGCAGCAAGAAGCTCTGCGGTAACAATCCTGGAGACCGTCTCATGAGAGCCTCTGTCACTGACTCTTCTGCAAACCAGCTAGCAGCTCACTTTTATATATATTTATTTATTTATGTATGTATTTTTATGTGGTGCTGAGGATCGAACCCAGTACCTCACACATGCAAGGCGAGCACTCTACCACCGAGCTACAATCTCAGCCCCTCAGCTCACTTTTAAATGATTTTTTAATTTTACAAAATGAGAAACGTGCTACAACAATATAAGAGATGCCGTTCGGAATTCACAGGGAATGGGAGGGTTGTCTTTGGGCGCTTTTTCCAGTGACCTCACCCAGAGCTTCGACATCACCCCAGCCCCAGCTCCCCTTGTCCCACTTTATGGGAAATGACAGTTCCTATCATGGTCTGCCCTGGGCTCCCCATCTCCCCACTGCCATGTCAGCTCCCTGAGGACAGGGATCTCCCGCGTCTTGTTCACTGGGGCCCCCACAGCAGCGGGAGCTGGTATGCAGTAGGCGCTCAAAGAATGTTGGTTGTCTGAGTAGGTGGATATGCTGTGGGCACACCCTCAGTCACTACTCAGGAGTGCAGGGAAAACACACAGAAGTTCAATTTTCTTACACATAAATCCCAAGGAGCTAGTCCAAGGCCCCTATGGGGGCTGCCAGGTGTTCTCTGGGACCAAGACAACTGGGGAAAAGAGGGCGTAACTCAGAGTTTCTTACCCACTAAAAGTCTTTCCCACGTCTCCCCTGCTCTTTCAAGGGCCTATGGAACATGCCTGTCCCCACCCTCTTTTGGGGGGGCGTGAGGGGTGGTGCTGGGGAAGGAACCGGGCCTCCTGCTAGGCCAGGGCTCTACCACTGAGCCACCTCCCAGTCCTTCCGCACTCTCCTATTCTTAGTCAAATTGACCACCATTGGCCATGGGGCCCAAGTAGCCCTGAGGGTGTGAGGGTGAGTCTCAGGGCTCAGCCGGGGCTCAGCTGCAGGGCAGGCTGGTGCCTTGGGCTGTTAGGGGCCGGCTGGAATTGCTGCCTCCTCCTCAGGGTGAAGCCCTGCCCTGTCTCTACCCAGGTAGAACTGAGCTTGAGTGCTCCTGGTCTTTGACCCCAGTCCACTTCTGCTGCCCTAGGCCAGCAGTCGCTGGTGTTAGGACCCCGTGCCCTCTTCTGTGCCCTGTCCTTGAGGACCGTCCCTGTAAAATCCAAACTCAAAATGGAGTCACTCTGGCTCAGGCCTGCATGTATCAGCCAACCTGCTCTTTGTGCTTCTGTGATTAATGCTTTGCTGTGCTTGCTTCTCACGGATGGGGGGGGCAAAACCACAGGCTGCCAGACCCCCTGGCCAGTTACCTAAAGTTCCAGGAACTGAAACGGGACATAGGAGGCACTGTCACGGTTGAACTGTAAATAACTATAGATTGATTATCAGCCAGATCCTGTTGTCCTGAGTCATGTAGCTGCCCACCTATAATAACCTTTGAAATCCTCACTTCGGGGTCACTCTCTGAAGGAAAGGAGAGCTGACCCCAATCGATTGGCCTGTGTGCCTATTTCCTCAATAACCTTTGCTGCTTCTGCAGAGTTGTCTGGGCTGCACTTCTTGGGGAGAGTGCGGGGTGGAGGCAACATCCCTTCCTCCAAGGTGACTGCTGGTGCTCCAGCCTCTGCCAACCAGGGCATGGCAGTGCAGCCATGGGATAGAAAGTGACCAGCCACTGGCATTCAAGTCCCTGGGAAAGTCTCACTAGTGAGATAATGTCTACAATGCAATGTCACATGAAAAAAAGGTGGGTGTCAAACCACCCAAAGACCTCCACTTTTGTGAACACATTTCCTGTCCACACACACACACCCCAACGAGACTTGAAAGGAGCACACCTAAATAGTGTTTTTCCCCAAGCAAGCAATCACAGGGGACATTCATTTTCTATTTATGAAATAGAAATAAATTTTCTATTTATTTTCTATTTTATTACCACTTTTAAAATATGATTTTGAGAAACATGTTGCTTAAAACTTTAGGTAGAAATTCAAATGAGTGCATCCTCCCTCCTGGCTTAGTTCTAGGCCATTGCACCATGTCACAAAGCCCAGGGTCAGGAAGAAGAGGAAGATAAGGGACAGAGAGGGGAAGAGGAAGAGAGGAGAGCCGGGAAGAGAGGAGTGAGCCAGCAGGCAGGAGGGAAGTCTCAGATCACACACACTGTGCTTTCTTCCAAAAAGGACTTCAACGGAGCACTGGGGTGGTTGTTCTGAGACCTCTGAGTCCTCTCTTCTGCCCTCACCTGCAGGGCACGGCTAAGCTTTCTTTGATCAGAGAAACCAAGCAGCAACCTCCACAGCTGGCTGGCCCTCTCCTTTGGTTCATCTTTGGCAGCCTCCACCCAAAAACCTCCCCCAAATGCCACCCAGGCTTGAACATGGCCCAGGTGTGGCTGCAGGTGGGGCAAGGCCTTCTCTAATGGGAGGAGATGGAAATCAAAACCCAGGGGAATGGAGACCCGCCCCTGTAGACAACCTGCTGGGGGCAGATTCAGGGTCTGAAAGGAAACCCAAGGCACCTGCTTGGCTTTCCTTGAGTCTGGTCCCAAAAATGTCATAGATCTCTTCCAAGGTCACCCCTTCCCATCCTACCAGGGCACCATTTCTAAACAGGGGCCTCTCAAAACAATCCCAGGGCAGAATTTGAATTTAAAACACGTTTTCAAAATAGTGCACTTAACACGCAGATTAGACGCCTGCAGAGAGGTGCCCACCATACAGACCTGTCCCCATGTGCCTCTGTTACAGGACACAGACTGGTCGAGGAGCAGGGAGTGGCACTGGGGAAGGAGGGAATGCCAAACTCTGTTCCACACCGGCGGGCCCAGAGGGAAACAAAAGCTCCAGATTCTGAGCCTGATCCGCAGTTGCTCACAATATCTACAAGTTATTTGGCATCATCTTAGACCCATCCTATCCTTGGGGCTTTTCCTCTCTTTTTAAAAAAATCCCTAATCCACGTGGCTGAAGGGCTTGTGTGGGGTCTCTAACTAAAGCCTGCTCCCAGAACAGGTAAGAAAGGGCTCTGTTCACCTGCAACTGTGGCATTTCAAGAGGGAGTGCCCACACTCCAAGGACAGTTATTTATAATCCAAAAGGCAGGGACCCAGGGTTAATTAGGCTTCCTGGAGAAAGGCTGAGAGGGGAGGGGACTGACCCCTTCCCTGGGCTTTGGTTTCTTGCTGGAACTTTTTTTGTAATTTCATTTCACAGCCGGGCCTGGTCCAGCCATCACATCTCCCATCTCAGAACCTCCCCCGTGTGGGACGAGGCGGGGCCTGAGCAGCCCGCTCAGGTGCCCCAGAAGCGTGTGGCCATGAGCCTCGCGCAGCTGGGAACTGGACTTCTAAGTTTATTTCAGTTTAATGAACTTAAACATTAAAATTGAACAGTGAAATGTTTTTCAAGGAAGACGACTTCACTGTTTTACAGGAATACAGTATTAATTTCCTCTTGCTACTGTGAAAAATTACCAGAAACTTCAGAGCTTCAAACAACACAGGTCTAGAGGGCAGAGTCTAAAAATGTAGCTCAGGGGGCCGGGGCTCTGGTTGAGGTGTCAGTGTAGGGGACTGGCCAGAGATGAGCAGGAGCGGGAGAAGGGGCAACTGCTAAAGGGCCCCTGAGGGCACTGTCCCAGGCACTCACTACCTGTCATCACCACAGGACATAAACGCCCCTCCACCTGTGTGCCTGCTGTGGAGGAAACCCACCTTAGGACGGTGGGCAGACTACTCAGAGCCGCCCCCACCCACATTCCACAAGAGGGGCCCACCCCTTCTCCTTTTCCCTGGATTGCTGGGCACTCATCAGGTTCCCAAGGTCCCACATGTGCCCACACACTGCTGTCAGGGTCAGTTGACCATTGTGTGACCTTCTGCCAGTGGTCTAGGCCAGGAAGGGCAAAGTGAGCCAAGTGTGCAGATGGGAGCCCCACTGTCCTCCCAAGCAGGTGAACGACTCCCTAACAGGCAGCACCTGGCCCAAAGGGTGTGGCACCTACCACTCCAGGGTTTCCAGACCTCTGCCAGCTGCCACCCCATCTACTCAGCGCCCTGGGTCCCTGGTCATTTGCTGCTCCTCTCTGCAGGGTGAATCTTCATTTTCCTCATGTTACTGGAAACCTGCTTGATGGCTGTCTCTGCCAGGCTATCCTCCTGTCTCTGCACGGGGGCAACTGCCCCACTCGGGCATCCCTCCACAGTCCACTCTCAACCTCCAGTGGCAAACGTATGATCAGGGCTGCGTCCCTTCTGGAGCTCTAGGGGAGAACCCCTTCCCGGGCGTCTTCCAGTCTTTAGAGGCTGCCCGCGCTCCCTCGCTGACAGCCCCATCCTCCTCCTTCAAAGCCAGCACTGTGTCTCTGACTCTTCTGCCCTTAGCGCAGCTCCATCTGTGACTCCGTCTGTGACTCTATCTGTGCAGTCACGCAGGTCTCCAGTTTTAAAGACAATCAAGATTCTACTGGCCCACCCTGATGATCCAGGATGATCCCCCCCACTGTGTCAAGGTCAGTCAATCAGAACTTGTAGTTGCATCCACCACCTGACTTCCCTCTCCACACGGAAGGTGACAGCTCCCAGGCTCCAGGGGTCTGGGTGTGGACATCTCGGTGGGACCACTCTTCTGGCCACTGCACTGCTGTTTGCATCAGCTACCATTGTTGCTGTGCAGGTGTGACAATTTCTAGTACGGCTCATGTAAACACGAGGGATGGTCCCCTTGGGATGGTTCTTTTTCCGTACACAAATGTAACATTGTTATATGTTTATTTGAATGTTATGCACATAATACAAGTTACAATGTAATGCAATTGAAGTTTTTATTATTTTCATTTTAGTATGATTAAATTATTTTTCTAGTTGAAAAAAATAAGCACAAAGTTTTAGATAGAAAATAGAAGAACCCCACTGATGCAGAGTTAAGGGAAGATACGAAACGGTAAAGAAAACCTGAACATCACAAATTCCATGAATGACCATTGCAGGTTTTTATGTGCTGAGTTGCAGATAATGAAATGAAGGTCAGTAACAGACATTCTTCTCAAACACGTAAGGAATTTGAAAAGAAATTTCCTCTTAATAGTCAAGAAAAATCAACAGATAAATCAACTAAAATGAAAATGAATTGTCCAATAAAAAACGTTAATGGATTTTAACAGACCAGCTATAAAATAGCTAGAATTCCTGCACTAAAAAAAATAAAATAAAATTTGAGGGATTTTAGATTTTTGTTATTTGTTACAAAAATTTTGTTAGACTATGAAGACTAAAAAATATATTTTGTGAAAAGTATAAGATCTTCAATTAAACTAGCAAAAATTGTTGATAGAATTCAAAACATTTCTGAAAATACCAAAGATCAACTGACTGATGATTTAAAACATCATGCATACTTTGTTTTATCTCTAGTAGGTCACTGCCCAACTAACATTCTGAGTACATTTTGACCCAGGCAATTTTCAGATTTATAAGGAAATGTCAACTCCTAGTCTAAAGCATTGAATTCATAGCATAGATGACTTTGGATCTTCTATCTCTGTCTAAGAAGAATCTCAGCAAAAAATGAGAAAATTCAGCTATACCTTGACAGGTGAGGCTTCAGCTGCGTCACATCAAAAATCCAGATTGTCTGAGCCAGGTGCGGTGGCGCACGCCTGTAATCCCAGCACTTTGGGAGGCTGAGACAGGAGAATCGCGAGTTCAAAGCCAGCCTCAGCAAGGGTGAGGCACTAAGCAACTCAGTGAGACCCTGTCTCTACATAAAACACAAAATAGGGCTGGGATGTGGCTCAGTGGTCGAGGGCCCCTGAGTTCAATCTCCAGCGCCAAAAAAAAATCCAGATTGTCTGGTACATTAAGCGAGAGACCGGCCTCCCTTAGGACTTGCTTCTGTAAAATGATACACAGTAACAATATTTGCCCTCAGTTTTCTGGAGCAGATTCTGAGAGCACCAATCTATGGCTATGGATAGTATCTATGGATACTATGCTTACAATCTCTCCATGTCTGTGTGCAAAAGCCGTGAGTCACCCTGAGCGTGCCGAGCAGCCAGAGCGGGAGACAATGAACTTCCCGATCTCATGTTCTTTGCTCATAGGCTGAGTCACGAAAGAGTCTTACAAAGACTTACTGTAGTGTTGACTCCAATTCAAGCTTTCTTTGAAATAGAAGGTAGACTTGCCAAGGATTCAGGAATCAAAGACACATACATATATCTGGCAGTTTGATTTCGAGTCTTCTCACTGTTGCAACCACGCACCATGTGAAAGGGCTAAAGGTCAAGTTCCATAGAAGAGAAAAGCTGATCGGTGACCTGGCTGGAGGACTCAGAATTCGCTGAAGTGGGAGTCTTTCACAATACAGATCAATAATCATGATTCTCACATTTTTTCCAGCATTGTCTTCCAATAGGCAGACAACGTTAGTGGCCATTGAGAGCATTCTGTAAATGGACTGCAAAAGCGTCAGTACAGTACGAATCCACAATCATGGTTCTCACGTGTTTTCCACATGTGGATAATCCTCAGCACAAAAGTTAGTGAATTTACTTAACTTGGACACTTTTGAAACCAATAAGCTTTTGTTTCAAAGTCCAATTGCTTCTCTTAAAAAAGACAAAACAATATTCTCGATGTGGACATAAATGTGAAAGAAAATTATCTTTTTATGCACCATCAGTCACTGTAAAAATTAAATATGTTTGGAACAATGTGGGTGTGGAAATCTACTTTTTCAAATGCAAACTTTACAAAATCTAAAATAGACCAACTATTTTTGATTAAAAAATAGCTGCTAAAAATGAAGTGTGCTGTAAGTGTAAAATACATGGAATTTCAAAGATTCAAATCAAAGCAAAAAGAGTATAAAATATTTCACCAATAATTTATTATATATTGAAATGGCGATATTTTAGGTATAGTTAAAACTTTTTAAAAACTAATTTCAACCATTTCTAATTTTTTAACATGACTAATAGAAATAAAATCACTCATGCGGCCCACATTCCATTACTATTGGACAGTGAGTAGCTGGACTTTCTTTTCAGAGAAAGCAAAGTTTACAGCAAGAAGTTCTTCCCTCTTCCTTTTCCTCATTTCAAAACATGGGTTCAAGTCCATTTTAAGAAAGATTGCAAAATGATGGCCAGATCCAATCAGCAAATTCGATTTAGTCCAAGTTGGGTCTTAAAAAAATGCAGTCATTGCTGGCATAGAAAAATTAGGAAAGCAGACACAATTGTTCAGTTCCTGGCCTTTGACAGGTCAGGCATAGCCAACGTGAGACCCTCCTTCTTAGTGGTGATGCCTACACAGGAGCCCACTGCCCAGGAGTCCTCCCCTTGCCCAGCCTGATCTGTATATGTGATTAGTGTGTCAGCCTCAAAATTGGTTGACAAGAGTCTTCTCTTTTTCAATGGTCTCATAAAAGATTAAATGGAATTACCTTTTCTTTGAAGATTCGTTTGAGACCTTCCATGTAAAATCAAATTCTTTTAAAGGATTTTTTAAATGCGTATCTTTGATAAACTTTTACATTTTTTCTGTGGCTGTTGGTCTATTCAGGGATTTATAAAAATTGTTCTTGAGTCAATTTTGCATATTTATATTACTCAAGAAAGTTACCTGTCATTTCTCTAGATTTTTATGGACTCTCAATATATTTTTTTAAATCTTATGATGTTATATTGTGTCTTATTTTTATGTGGCAGATATTTGTTTTACTTTGTTTATTGTACAAATTGTGTTCTTTATTAGTCAGTCTTTATTTTACTTTTCAACTTCACTGGTTTTCCTAATGAATCACATTAACCTCTAGTAATATAACTTTCTGTTTTCTGATTTAGTTATATTGTTGTCCATTTTCTATATTCTTTAGTTGAATTGTTAATAATTCATATCCCCTCATTCTTTTTAAATACACAATAAAAACATTTTGGGCTATAGATTTTCCTCTGTAGATGGCTTTGGCTATATCCAAAATATTGCTGTTATATATTAATATCTAATAAGCTAAAACTTACATTTTTATTTCCTCTCTAATCTAATAATATTTAGAAGAGCATATTTTAAAATTTTCCAGTGAAATTACCCACCAATGAAAGAAAGGATAATTAAAGTGTGGCAAATTCGCACAAAGAAGTATTGAGCAGAGATAAATAAGAACCAGACTGATGTGCACAACAGTGTGCAAGGGCCTCTGACATCAGGTGGAGCAAAAGCGGCAGACAACACAGAATGTCCACAAGGAACTCCATTTGCTTGTGATCTGAGAAGAGACAAAGCTCATCCCTGTGTCTGGGTTCTTAAAAATTCCTCGAGTCAATTTGGCACATAGTAGTAGCCTCTGAGAGGAGAGGGGCGTTGACTGAGAAGGGGCACCCAGGGGCCTCTGGGAGGTGGCCTGGTGGCTATACAAGCATAAGACCTTACCAGGGTGCACTCTGAACCTCGTACCCCTCATCGTTCATAAGATACCAACTCTTCTAAGAGGGGAAGGGCATCTGGCATCCTACGAATACCGTGAAGCGTGCTGGCAGAGATTCTGGCCGATAAGTCGTCTCCTCTCTAGAATCTGTTCACAGTTTCTTCTTGGCCAAAGTAATGGGCTTCTCTGGCTCCTCTGCAGCCTCCTCCTTGCCAGCCTGCCCCTATTTGGCTCCAGAACCGCACCTACACCCAAGCAGTACATGGACAGCCTGGCCCCATCCCAGGTCCACGGGAGGATCGTGAGTAGTCTCGGTCGGTGGTGGTGGCTCCAGGAGGCCCCAGGTGGAAGCCAGCCTGTGCATTCTGCTGGCACCTTCTTCTGCACTCGAGAGCAGGCATGTGACCTCAGTTGTCCAGTCCGACTTGAGGAGAGGACCTCCATTCTCTGGGTGGCGAAGTCCCTCCCTCTCTCCCAATGGAGGGAACTAGAGCTCCTACTGCTGCCTCCTCCAAGCCAGCCTGAGGAGGGAGGCAGCGTCCAAAGGCAGAGCACAGAGAGGCACAGGACCAGGCCCTCTGGAGCGGCGCACCCTGCTGCTGCCTTCCCCGACCTCCTGGTGCACCCTGACTTCCTGGGGCGGGCCGTGCACCTACTGGCTGTCCGGACCTCGGATGAGCCCTTCCGCTATGTGAACTCTGATGCTGCCCAAAGAAACGCTGTTCCCAAACATCCAGGGATCTGTTTCCAGCACTCGTGTGAAGCTTGTGGTCCCTCAGGAAAGAGAGAACACGTTCCCACCCAGAAGGTGGCAAGGGACGCCTCGACCGGCAGCCCACGTTGGCTGTGAGACACTACATTCTTAATCATTGAATTGAAGAGCTTCGGTCACCCAGCATTCAGACAGGGAGGATTCTATCGGAACAGAGCAAATGCTCGAGGGAGATGGGTACAGACACAGCGTCACTTGGAACAGAACCCGCCAGCCAGCCAGTAAACAATAGGAGGCTGGTGTTGATCTGTGTTCCCATGGGACCTCACATTGAGAGCAGCTGCCACTCCGCATGGTCTTTATTGGGTGACAAGTCTGTGTCCCCACCAGCCTGTGTCCCCCACAAGAAAAAATGGCTAGGTCGGTTCCCCTTGGTCCAATGCAGGGCAGTAGGTGCTCAATAAATGTTTGTGGAAGGAAGAAAGGGAGGGAGAGAGGGAGGGAGGGGAAAGAAAGAAGAGGGTGGGAAGGAAGGAAAGGGGAGGGGGCACGGGCACTCCTCAACAACAACTGCAGAGGACGTCTACACCTATGGCCTCAGACAGTCTTCAGTGGCTCCCTGGGGACCACACTCTCTGCTCCTGCAGGACAATCTGATACAGACCTGCCTTTCCCTAAGAACCAGGCTCTTGGCAGGATGGTAGAGCAGTCCAGGCAAAGGCTGGGAGCCAGAAGATCTGACCTCCAATCCCAGCTCACCACGTGGAGCAAGGTGTCCTCAGGTGACCTCAGGGAGGTCACCGTGTCTCTCAGAGCCTCATTTCCTCACCTGCATACTGGGGTAACAGCATGACTTTTCTTACAGCACTATCCTGAGAACAAGCCAGCATGGTTTTTGATGCTCAGCTCTGGGAGGGGACACCAGAGATGTCCTCAGAAGGGAGGCCACTGTTGTGGTCACTGCCCAGCATCCCTGTCCCTGGGACTAGCTACAGCCAGAGGCAGGAGCTGGAGCCTGGAGTCTCCACAGAACAGAGAAGAGACCCAACTGCTCCGTTTCTCACCAGGCACCTCCTTCCCTCCAGGGCGCCCACCTCTCCACTCAGGAAAACCTGGTGGAGAACATCAGAGATGTTCCAGGTCCAGACCAGCTTCACAGGCAGGAGCACCATCTCAGCTTCCCCGCTCTTTCTGGAGGTAGTTGTGGCCCCTTCAAGAGCGTTTGAACTCCAGGAGGCCAGCTGGGGGGCAGCCAGTGCTTTTCCCTCCCCTCCTGTGGGCGGGGTGCCTTCCACCATGCTGACCCCCACCGGAAAGATGCCTTCCACGGATCTGGGGTTGAGCCGGGAAGGTTCTGCTCTTTGGGATCAACCCCACAGGCCGCTGCCAGCAAACGCCCCTTCTAGGGCCACATCAGAAAGGAAGGGGAGGCTTCCCAGGGAAAATGCAGCACCCAGTTGCCCTTTCAAAAGAGCCTGAGAGAGGACAAGCTCTCCCAGGCAACGGGCCTAGCCTGCCTTTGCAGAGTTCCAAGCGAACCAGAGCTGCCACTTCCAAAAGTACAAAGAACAAGGGACAGGTCAGGCTTGGATGTGGCTTGGATGTGGCTTTTGATTTGGGCCAATGGCAGGCTTGGATGTGGCTGTGCGCATGCCCTGGGTCTTTCTCTGAGCCTCAGTGTCCTGGTCCCAGCAGAACCCGGATCATCATCCTAGGACCAAGTGATGAAATAAATAACGTTCCTGCCACATCTTATTTTTAAAAACATTTCGTTCATTTCATTTGCCTCACATTAGCCTTGCAATAACAATGAACAAGGTACTATATTTTAATTAAAGCCTTTTTAATTGATACTTAAAAGGTATGAATATTTATGGGGTGCCATGTGGTGGAAAGCACTAGTTCCATCCTTACAGGGAACATTCCCTATTCACACGTGTGTCCTTCTGTTTCTTGCAGCCTATGGGCGGGTTTATCTAAGCAATTACGTGGGATGGAGTGAGACTCTTGCACCCAAGAGTCTTACAGATAGGGAAACCAAGACACAGAGCTGGTTTACATAAAGTCACCTACTAGAAAGTTTTGAAGCTAAGATCAGTGTGCAGTCCTGGAAAAGCAGGTTCAAAATTCAATTCTCCTAGTGTTCCATAAAATACTGATGATGACCACAAGTTAACATTAACCATTCACAATCACCGGTGCATTTTAGTATACTATCCAACTACCCAGACAGACTATTTTCTTACAAAATGGAACTCTCTTACAAATATTGTGATTTGCCATTTCTCAGTTTCAGTGTTTGTTTCCTTGAAGGGATTTAGTCATTTATTTAACCAGTTCCCTGTGGTCAACTAACAAGTTTTCTAGTTTCCTCTAAATGAACTCTTGATTGTTTCCTGAATATATTTTAAAATAAATTTTAAATTACTATCTTCGATGGAAATCAAGCATCACTTTCAATAGGAGGAAAATGGCCATATCAAAAAGATAAGGAAATTTTCTAAATGTAACCCACCTCTGGTGGCACAGTCCCACCTATGCCCTCTGTCCTACCCTCTTTCTTAAAAAGGGGGGTTAGCAAAATGTTAGCAAGATGGTCAAGATATATCAGCTCTAAGACAAAACTGTCTTTGAGGTCATTGGAGGGATTTAAAAACCTGGGAAAGGGAGAGGGCATCTCAGCCTGAGGTTCCTGTAATCTGGAGCTACGCCCGTGTGCCACGGGGGGCCACACTTTGGGAAGCCCTGGATATGACACCTTCAAAGGCCACTGTGTCCAGCCCTGGCATGCCCCAGGCTCCAGAGTTTCTTAGCAAAGTTCAGAGCACAGCAGCAATGTGCAGGGCAGGTGACATGGGCGGAGAGAGATGAGACTGGGCTCTGTCAGGCTCAGAACTCCCGGTTCCATGCATGGTCATGGCTGAGCAAAGTGCTCCCATATTTCAGTCCCTTGACAGCTGGCCCACTATGGCCAACCCAGTGGCACATGCCACACCCTCTCAACTTGGATGCAAGAGTCTCACTCCATCCCACGTAATTGCTTAGATAAACCCACCCATAGGCTGCAAGAAACAGAAGGACACACGTGTGAATAGGGGATGTTCCCTGACACAGCAAGACGGGCTCGGGGCGTTCCCTCCCGTGCTGTGGGTCCGTCTGGGGAGCCCACGCGCCGCAGCAGAAAACCACGTGGGGCTTAGCAAGAGGTGGTCACTACCCAGCTACAGGAAGTGTTGTGTGATTATCTGATGCTGAAAGACAGGAGCAAGGGAAAGGGCGAATGGATGACTGAGTCACCAGGGAGCAAAGGTGAGCCCGTCCATGCCCACCTGCCTCCGTGGAGAGAATGAGTGGTGGTGCGTCCACCATGAGCCAGGAAGGAGCAGAGATCTGCACCCAAAGGGGTATCCCTGCTGATCTGAAAGACTGATTTCACAAATTCAGCCCACCTGGGATGCAGACAGAACTGCACGCCCCAGACCCTTCGCTGACAGCAGGCCTCTACCCCATGGGTTCCATGCCCGCTGGCCCTCTGGTGACCATGCCAGGTCTTCTCTGGGGGGCTCACCTTGAGGTTCACTTCCCTCCTCTGCCCTCCACCCACTCCCTGGGCAGGTTTCCCAGAACCCCGGCTGCTGTGATGGGCTCAGGGGTGGCGTGTGGCCCTAACAGGCTTTAGGGACACCCCACAAGTCACCTCTGCTTCTGCCCTGGGCTCACCCCACCCGCCTCTGCATGTGCCTCCTTCCCCTTCCAGAGCGCCACCTGCTGGGGTGGATCATTCATGCCCCAGGGCTCCTGTGGGTCAGGAAGCACTGAAATCAGCCCTGGGGAACTTCCTCCCTGCCACTGCCCACCCCTTCCCTGGGCAGTTTCTCCTGGAGACTTTTACTTGGCAAATGGCTAATACGCAGTCTCATCTTGCCCTAGACACCATGGTGACCCGGACTCACCCAGGCCAGCTCCTGGTCGACCCCTGGCACACACTCGTTCAGTGAAAACTGCTGTTGGGCCACTGGTTGGGGAGACCCTGGAGCATGCACCCACCACCCGCATTTAGTAAATTACCAGGTCACAAGTTGGGGCCTTGGTGGTTCCCTTTCCTCTCTCTCTGTCCCCAAATTGTCTTAAGGGTAATTGGAGTCAGGTGTAGCTGGGCAGCTTTACACTGTCAGAGGGCTGAGTTTCCTCCTCAAAGGAAACTAGGACAGCAACATTTTCTTAATGATTCTCCAATATTTTTACCACAATCTTTTTTCCCTCTTTTTTTTTTTTTTTTTTTGTGCACCTCTCCCCAAGAAGTGCAGCCCAGACAACTCTGCAGAAGCAGCAAAGTTTATTGAGGAAATAGGCACACAGGCCAATCGATTGGGGTCAGCTCTCCTTTCCTTCAGAGAGTGACCCCAAAGCGAGGGTTTCAGAGGTTATTATAGGGTGGGCTAGCTACATGACTCAGGACAACAGGATTTGGCAGGTATTCAGTCTATAGTCATTTACAGTTCAACCGTGACGGTGCTTCCTATGTCCCTTTTCAGTTCCTGGAACTTTAGGTAACTGGCCAGGGGGTCTGGCAGCCTGTGGTTTGGCCCCATTCGTGAGAAACAAGCACAGCAAAGCATTAATCACAGAAGCACAAAGAGCAGGTTAGCAGTTACGTGCAGGCCTGAGCCAGAGTGACTCCATTTTGAGTTTGGATTTTACACAACATCCCCAGCCCTTTTATTTTTTATTGTGAGATAGAGTCTCACTAAGTTGCTTAGAGCCTCACTAAATTGCTGGGGCTGGCCTCAAACTTGTGATCCTCTTGCCTCAGCCTCCTGAGCCCCTGGGATTACAGGTGTGTGTTATTGTACCCAGCTACTTTTTTCTTCTTGCTTTTGATTCAGAATGAAAAGTGGACAAATGATGAGCCTTAGATACACCCCAAACCCAGGCATTGCCGTGGAAGCAAGCATCAGGCCCTCTTTTTCAGCTGATAAATGGGAAGTTCCAACTCTCCAAGACAAGCCCCAAAGCATCAGAGCTGTTCTTGCTAAGACACATGACAAGTGGATGGCTAGTCCCTGCTCCCAGCAGTTCTGAGGCTCCCTGGGGCCAGCTATGCACTACAAGGCCAGAGGGAGCAGGATGTAGGCTTAATTGACCCAAACTCATGAGGGGAATAGGACTGTCCTCTAAACTTCTACCCAGCTAGCTGCCTCTCCCCTGCTAGCATCCTTCTTCCCAGGAAATCAAAACAGACCCTGGGAACTAAAATGCACTGAAGTATTTTAATACCCCAAATAGATGAGCATTTCTCTAGAAACACTGACATTTCCTCTCCTAAGCCTGGTCAGGTCAAAGTCAGGGGAAAATGCCCATTGCCAATTCCCCCACCCCAGCAGCCAGGCCCGTGATGTAAGAGGACACAGAGGCCTGTGGTAAGTGCACTGACCAAAAGAGCCCCCTATTCAACATGAGAAGCCTGCCTCAAGCTTCAGACACCTGCCGTGTGGAAATACAGACAAGCACTGGCACATGTCTTGATTTGGGGAAAGTTAGAAGTCCATATTTTAAACTGCAATTTCCTAATCATGGGATCTATTCATGTTTTTCAAAGAACACGGTGCAGACACCTGGCTCAGTAAGACTCAGGACAGATTCTTCCCTCAGGCCAGATGTCAAACAAGAGTTGGACAATGAGTCTCAGAAAGCAGGCATTTGTCGGCAGGGGAGCAGATGTAGCAGAGGGTAAATTCCCACTGCCTGTCCTTAGTTCCAGGGTGGAGAATCCAAGTTGTCTCGTTACTTCAAACACGTGACTGAACAGACAGCAGAGCAATCAGCTCACCCGGGTTTGCCTGGGACTGTCCTAATTTGAAACCTGAAAGTCCTGCGTCCCAGGGACCTCCTCAGTCCCAGGAAAACAAGGCTAGGTAGTTGCCCTGATGATGACATGCTTGGCAGGCCATTTGCTTATGACTCTTGGGAGCTCTGATCTTGAAGAGGAAATAGATGCTTTGCTCACCAGTTTCAAGATCATTTCTTCTGACTGTCACCTTGTGGGTGCTAAGCTGAGCAAAGCTACACTTTTTTTAAAACTTTTTTTAGTTGTAGATGGACACAATGTCTTTCTTTTATTGCTTTGTATGTGGTGCTGAGGATCGAACCCAGGGCCCCACGCACGCGAGGCAAGCGCTCTACCACTGAGCTACAATCCCAGCCCCAAAAAGCTACACTTTTAACAAAACCCAGCAAACCCCCAGTTTCTGTGCGGGCTTGCTAGGAGGGTCCAGGTCCCCACAGGGCTGTGTGGCCACCCATGCTGGGCTGTGCCATGAATGAGCAAACTTATGGTGAGCCTCTGAGATTCAGGGGCTGTTTGTCACCACTGACTGGTGCACTATGGACCCTTAACATTTGGCCAGTGTGGTCTACACAAGGCTGATTGCCCCATCCAGGTCAGACCTGGAATTTTCTCCCCAAGGAATATATGTGGTCACCACTGGCCACCCAAAAGATACATAAATCAGGAGCTATGGGGTGGTCAGGTTCTCAGAGGAGAGGAGAGAAGTGATGTAATGTGCTGAGTTGTGTCCCCCAAAATCCGTATTAATTCTTTTTTTTTTGATACCGGGGATTGAACTCAGGGGCACTTGGCCACTGAGCCTGAGCCACATCCCCAGCCCTACTTTGTGTTTTATGTAGAGACAGGGTCTCACTGAGTTGCTTGGCACCTCACCATGGCTGAGGCTGGCTTTGAACTCATGATCCTCCTGCCTCAGCCTCCCAAAGTGCTGGGATTATAGGCATGTGCCACTGTGCCCAGCTCATATTAATTCCTAACCCTCGTTCCCAGAGGCTGTATGGAGTGATAGAATCTTTATAGAAATAATTAAGTTTAAATGAGTTGTGTGGGTGACCCTAGCCCAATATGACTGGTGTCCACACAAGAAGAGGAAATTTGTGCACAGACTCACCCACACAGAGGGATGACCATGTAAGACGAGGAGAGAAGATGCCATCTGAACAGCAAGGCGGGGTCTGAGAGGAAGCCAGCCCTGTGCAGCTTGCCCCCCAAATCCCAGCCTCCAGAGCCAAGAGAGGGTGTTTCTATCACCCCGTGGCCTGAGTGGCCAGACTGACCATCTCCCTGGTCTGGAGAAGGAGGAGAGTGGCAGACACAAGGTCCTGGAGACAGAAGCTTCCCTAACTCCTAGGATCTTTCTGGTTCCTGGTTCTGGGGCTTCCTGGGCCCTGGCTCTTTTTCCTGGTCTTGAGATGGCAGGAAGAGCAAACTGCCCTCTTTTGCATAAGCTATTCAAGTGACCAAAAAGTTCTTAATCATATAGTTGTGACCAAAAAGTTCTTAATCATATAGTTTAACTTTGTGACTCCACCTGCTACCAGAGCCTCATTCCTATGTGATGTCCTTAGCCTACAAGGAAAGGGAAATTGAATGCAAAACACTTTGTGGTAGACAGAATAATGGCCTCCCAAAGAGGTCCACATTCTAATCCACAAATCTGTGACTGTGTCACTTTAAATGGCAAAAGAGATTTAAAATGTAATTACATGAAGGATCCTGAGATGCAGCGTCATCCAGAATTCTTGTGAACTATGCAAGTGAGCCTCATGTGGTCACAGGGTCCTCAGGGGAGAAGGGGACAGAGGGAAAGGAAGCAGGAGTGCTGTTTGGAGATGCCACACTGATGGCCTGAGAAAAGGACGAAGGGAACACAAGTCAAGGTATGCAGGTGGCCTCCGGAGACTGGGACGGGCAGGAAACGGCTCTCTCCTGGAGCCTGCAGGAGGGGCCTGCCCACAGCTGGACTTTGGCCTCCAGAACCCTGAGGCAGCAGCATGCGCATGTTGCTTCAGACTACTGTGCGTAGGCTTTGCAGCCGCACCAAACACCAGCCGCCACACTGGACTCTAGGGCATTGGAGAGCCCAGCCCTGAACTTGTTTAAACTCTTGTTTCCTTTCTCATAAACTATAAATACTCAGGACGGGTCCACCAACGAGTACACCCTTCAATCTGGAAGAAATTCAAAACACCAAGCAGTGAATGGGAGGGGCCACTGCCGGCGCCACCAGAGCAGTGGGAGTCCCCACCACCCAGCAAACTTCAAAAGCAAACGCCCAGCCCTCCCTCCTGCTGTCCTGGTCACCCCCGTGGTGTGTTTGAAACAGCCTGTGGTTCACCCACGCCATGGCGAATGCTGGAGAAAACCGAGGGCTCTCCCTCCAACCTACCACCTGAGTCCAGGGCCACCGTGAGGCACTGACGGGTGGGGTCTCATAATACCTATTATGGCCATTGTTATTTCTCTGTAAGGTTTCTATTAGGTGCTTTCGAAGCTAGAGTATGGAGACAAACTTTGACTCTCTGCTCCTGCAGGCAGGTGGGGTCTGCATAAGCTGCCTGACTCTGCAACCAAGAAAGCCCGTTTCAGTGTCCGCAGCTGACCGCAGCAGGGACCTGCCAGTGCCAGCGAGGCTGAGTACTTCTCCACTACCACTGAGCAGCATGTGGCAGCTCTCAATGGCAGGCTGCACCTTCCAGTGTCACAGCACACCCCAGCAGCTCCCCACCAGCTTTTTCGTGGATTCTTGTCTTGCAAATTCAAAGAATTAAATCCAAAGGCAACAACAGAGGGCAGGAATGGAAGGAGAAGGATTTTTTTAAGTGAAAAGAGATAGAACTCCCTCAGGGTGCCAGGGTGCCTGACAGCAGGTTGCTATTGAGTGTACCAGTCGAGGGGCTCATGTAGCTACTGGATAGGAGCATCAATCAATGCCTGGGCTGATCAAGTCCTAGAAAAGTATCAATGCTATTGGTGTGAACTATGACCTTCTAACTGACTGCCCTTGAGGCCCTTGTATTTAAGCTTTCCTGTAACCTCCATTTGGGTCTACCCCCACTTCCACTTTCCCAATGCTCCGGGACAAAGGTTTGACTGGAATGTTTGGAATATTTCTACAGGTTAACCTCAAGGAGTGACCTTTACATTTTAAAAAAGATTTAATTGGGACTCATTAACTATCGATCTTATTCACTTTCAAAGCTTGAGTTGTGCTGTCAAATGCAAAATGCAGCTACTGGTCCTCTTTCTAGGTCTGGTACTGATGTCTGTGAGGCCTAGGGAAAGGATGAGAAAAATACAGCTTGGGAACCTAAGAGCTGATAATGTTTTTTTAATGATTGGAGAAAAATCAACCAGCCCTATGCACAGAGGAAGCAGAGCAGACCAACCCTGGCAACAGGAGACTGGCCATGCACATGTGGAGGACCATGCTGCAGCCCCCTAGCTACTAATGGGAGGCTATCCTAGCTTACTTCAGTCTAGAGACAACAGCCAGGACCTGGAAGACCATTCCCCAAGGTATCTGCAGACCAGTTACACCAGAGGTGAGGTAGTGGTAATCTGCAAGGACACTACAAGAGTATAGGGTAGAAACTGTAATGCCTCAGATTGGCACTGCTAGAGAGGAAGACACATGAACAACATGAAAAAACAAGGGAAGAAAATGCCCCAAACAAAACAAGATGCTACAATAATAGAATCCATTGACAGCACAGTAGATGAAATGTCAGAGGAGTTCAGAACGTACATAATTAAAATGATCTGCAAAGCACAGAATAATATAAGAGAGCAAATATATGCAACAATTGATCAATTCAACAAAAAGATAAGAAAGCAAATACAGGGAGCAAAAAATTACTTCAAAAAAGAGATAGACTGAAAAAAAAAAAACAAGCAGAAATCCTTGAACTAAAGAAAACAATAAACCAAATAAAAAATTCAATAGGAAGCATCACCAACAGACTAGATAACTTGGAAGACAGAATCTCAGACAATGAAGACAAAATATATAATCTTGAAAATAAAGTTGACTATACAATAAAGATGGTAAGAAACCATGAACAGAACATCCAGGAATTATGGGATAACATGAGAACACCAAATCTAAGAATTATTGGGACAGAGGAAGGCAGAGAGATATAAACCAAAGGAATACATAATATTTTCAATGAAATAATATCATAAAATTTCCCAAAACATGAAGAATAAATTAGAAAATCAAATACAAGAGGTTTACAAGACACCAAATGTACAAAACTACAACATATCCACACCAAGGCACATTATAATGAAAATGCCTAGCAGACATGATAAGGATAGAATTTTTAAAGCTGCAAGAGAGAAGTTTCAGATTATATATAAGGGGAAACCAATTCAGATTTCAGCAGATTTCTCAACCCTGACCCTCAAAGCCAGGAGATCCTTGAACATCATATACCAAGCTCTGAAAGAAAAAGGGTGCCAACCAAGAGTGTTATATTCAGCAAAATTAAGCTTCAGATTTGTTGACAAAATAAAAACCTTCCACGATAAACAAAAGTTAAAATAATTTACAATTAGAAAGCCTGCAGTAGAGAACATTCTCAGTAAAATAGTCCATGAGTAGGAAATAAAAAACAACAATGAAAATTTGCAAAAGGAGGAACCACACTAAAGGTAAAGCCAATCAATAGAGAAAACAAGTCAAGTTAAAAGCCAAAGATAAACCAAAATGACCAGGAATACCAACCATATATCAATAATAACCCTGAATATTAATGGCCTAAATTTATCAATTAAAAGACATAGACTGGCATGTTGGATTTAAAAAAGAGGCCCAACAATATGCTGCCTTCAAGAGACTCATCTCACAGGAAAAGACATCCACAGACTAAAGGTAAAAGGTTGGAAAAAACACACCACTCAAATGGACCAAGGAAACAAGCAGGGGTTTCCATCTTCATATAAGATAAAGTGGACTTCAAACCAAAGATAGTCAGAAGGCATAAAGAAGGACATTTCATACTGCTTAAGGGTATCATACATCAACACAACATATCAATCATAAATATCTATGCCCTGAACAATGGAGCATCCATGTATATCAAACACTTCTCAATTTCTAGAATAAAATAGACCACAACACAATGATACTGAGCGACTTTAACATCCCTCTCTCACCACTGGACAGATCTTCCAAACAAAAACTAAACAAAGAAACCATAGAACTCAATCATACAATCAATAACTTAGAATTAACAGACATATACAGAATGTTTCATCCATCAACAAGTAAATACACTTTTTTCTCAGCAGCACATGGATCCTTCTCTAAAATAGACCATATGTTATGCCACAAAGCAACTCTTAGCAAGTATAAAAAATAGAGATACTACCCTGCATTCTATCAGATCATAATGGAATGAAATTAGAAATCAATGATAAAATAAAAAATAGAAGCTACCCCAACACCTGGAGACTAAATAATAAGCTATTGAAAGATGCATAGAAAACAGAAGACATCAGAGAGGAGATTTAAAAAATTCTTAGAGGTAAATGAGATACAACTCTGATAAAACATATCAAAATCTCTGGGACACTATGAAGGCTGTGTTAAGAGGAAAGTTCATTGCATTGAGCTCATTCACTAAAAGAAGAAAATGTCAACAAATAAATGACCAGACATTACATCTCAAAGCTCTAGAAAAAGAAGAACAAATTAACACCAAAAGAAGTAGAAGATAGGAGATAATTAAAATCAGGGCTGAAATCAATGAAATTGAAACTAAGGAAACAATTCCAAAAATTGACAAAAAGCTGGTTCTTTGAAAAAATAAATGAAATTGATAAACCCTTGGCCATCTTTATGAATAGAAAGAGTGAGAAAACTCAAATTACTAAAATTCAAGATGAGAGAGGAAACATCAAGACAGACACTATCAAAATACAGAAGATAATTAGAAACTATTTTGAAAATTTATACTCCAGTAAAATGGAAAACCCTGAAGACAATGATAAATTTCTAGAGGCATATGATCTGCCCAAACTGAATCAGGAGGACATACACAACTTAAACAGATCAATTTCAAGCAAGGAAATAGAAGATGCCATCAAAAGCATACCAACCAAGAGGAGCCCAGGATCAGACAGATTATTAGCTGAGTTCTACAAGATCTTAAAAGAAGAATTAATACCAATATTCTTCAAATTATTCCATGAAATATAAATGGAGGAAACCCTTCCATGCTCATTCTATGAGGCTATTATCACCCTGATTCCAAAACCAGACAAAGACACATCAAAGAAAGAAAACCTCAGAACAATATCCCTGATGAACATTGACACAAAAATTCTCAATAAAATTCTGACAAATTGCATACAAAAACATATGAAAAATATAGGGCACCATGACCAGGTGGAGTTCATCCCAGGTATGCAAGGTTGGTTCAACATACAGAAATTAATAAATGTAAGTCATCACATCAATAGACTTAAAGACAAGAATCATATGATTATCTCAATAGATGCTGAGAAAGCATTTGACAAAATACAGCACCTCTTCATGTTCAAAACACTAGAAAAACCTGAGGAGTAAACACATTCTTCAACATTGTAAAAGCAATCTATGCAAAACCAAAAGCCAACATCATCCTAAATGGAGAAAAATTGGAAGCATTCCCTCTAAAAATGAGAACAAGACAGGCATGTCTTTTTTCACCACTTCTATTCAACATAGTCCTTGAAACTCTAGCCAGAGCAATTAGACAGCATCCAAAAAATTCCACCAGAAAACTAGAAATAATAAATCAATTCAACAAAGTAGTAGGATATAAAATCAATACCCATAAATCAAATGCATTTCTATACATCAGTGATGAATCCTTAGAAAGAGAGATTAGGAAAACTATCCCATTCACAATAGCCTCAAAAAAATAAAATAAAATACTTGGGAATCAATGTACAAAAGAAATGAAAGGCCTCTACAATGAAAACTACAGAGCACTAAAGAAAGAAATTGAAGAAGATCTTAGAAGATGGAAAGATCTCCCATACTCTTGAATAAGCAGAATCAACATTGTCAGAATGGTCATACTACCCAAAGTGCTATACAGATTCAAAATGATTCCAGTTAAAATCCCAACATCATTCCTAATAGAAATAGAAAAAGCAATCATGAAATTCACTTGGAATAATAAGAGATCCAAAATAGCCAAAGCAATATTTAGCAAGAAAAGCAAAGCAGGAGGCATCACAATACAAGACTTTAAATTATATTACAAAGCTATAATAACAAATACAGCCTGGTACTGGCATCAAAATAGACATGTAGATCAATGGTACAGAATAGAAGACACAGAGACAAACCCACATTAACACAGTTATCTCATACTAGACAAAAGTGCCAAAAACATACATTGGAGAAAAGATTGCCTCTCCAACAAATGGTGCTGGGAAAACTAGAAATTGATATACAGCAAAATGAAACTAAACCCTATCTCTCACCATCTAAAATTAAACTCAAAGTGGATCAAGGACCTAGGAATTAGACCAGAGACCCTGAGCCTAATAGAGGAAAAAGTAAGCCCAAATCTTCATCATGTTGGATTAGGCTCCAAGTTCTTTAACAAGACTCCTTAAGCATAAAATATAAAATCAAGAATTAATACATGGGAGAGATTCAAATTAAAAAGCTTCTCAGCAGAAGAAACAATCAATGAGGTTAACAGAAAGCCTACATTCTGGGAGCAAATTTTTGCCACATGCACATCAGATAGAGCACTGATCTCCAGGATATATAAACAACTCAAAAAAATTATCAACATAAAAACAACCCAATTAATAAATGGGCCAAGGAGCTGAACAGACACTTCTCAGAAGAAGATATACAATTGATAAACAAACATATGAAAAAATGTTCAATATCCCTAGCCATTAGAGAAATGCAAATCAAACCTACTCTAAGATTCCATCACACACCAGTCAGAATGGCAGTTATCAAGAATACAAACAAGTGTTGGAGAGGATGTGGGGGAAAAGGCACACTCATACATTGCTGGTGGGACAGCAAATTGGTGCGACTGATCTGGAAAGCAGTATGGAGATTCTTTAAAACCCTTGGACCCACCATTTAACCATTTGACCCAGCCATCGCACTCCTTTGTCTATAACCAAAGGACTTAAAAACAACATACTATAGTGACACAGCCACTTTAGTGTTTATAGCAGCTCAATTCACAATAGCTCAACTGTGGAACCAACCTAGATGCCCTTCAATAGGTGAATGGATAAAGAAAACTGTGGTATAGATACACAATGGAATATTACTCAGCATTAAAAAAGAATCAAATTATGGCATTTGCAGGTAAATGGATGGGGTTGGAGAACATCATGCTAAGCGAAAGGCCAAATGTTTTCTCTGATAAATGGATGCTGATCCATAATGTGGGAGGGGGCATGGGAAGAATGGAGAAACTTTGGTCAAAGGAGAGGGAGGGGAGGGGAGGGGACATGGGGGCAGGAAAGATGGTGGAATGCGATGGACAACAATGTCCTAGGTTCATGTATGACTGCACATATGGTGTGACTCTACATCATGTACAACCAGAGAAATGAAATTTGTGCTCCATTTGTGTACAATGAATCAAATTGCCTTCCGCTGTCATGTAAACCTAAGTAGAATAAATTAAGAAAAATCAGAAGAATCATATTTGATGATACAAAATCATATTTTGTTTGATGTATGAGAATTACATGATATTCCAATGTCAGTGTCCACACCTAGACTAATTGGAACTCAGTTATATCCATTTATTTCTGTATTGTCTCTGCATTTGTGTTATAATAGTGGAATGAGTAACCTGCAATAGACCCTGTGACCCATCACAGAGACAATATGTGCCCTGTATCCTTTACAGAAAACTTCCCGACTTCACTCTAGGGTGTGGGAACAGTGTCTTCTGAATCTTGATCTCATTTTGCAGCTGTGTTGAAAGCTGTGACATCTAATCTACAAGGACACCTGTGAGCAGCAGCTAGAAAGACTGGCATGTCTGTGAGTTCAGACACATCCCAACGAAACACAACCTAAGAGGGGCTGGCAGCTTAGACTCATTGGGATGACCTTGGCATTGGAGGTAGATAAAGCCATACCTTGTCACAAGCAGGGAAGAGACTTTGAGCTGGTGACCCAACCTCACGACTCCTCAATTGGGAATATTGATTCTTTTGGAACAGAATCTCTGTGACAAATGAAATAAATGCCATCTCCAAAACAATGGATCAGGTGCTCCTCTGATGACTTATATCTGCTTATCCTCTCCTTCTGAAATTTTTTTTTGTGGTCTCTAAAAAAAAAAAAGAGAGAAAACACGTCATAAAAATATTCTGTGATGTGAAAACATGGCAGACTCTCACTCTTGGACATTGTGCAAAGAGCTCGGAGCCCATCTCTCCTGTCCTTGCATGAGCACAACAGAGACTAGGAACCTGGAAATCAAGGACCCATCAGAGATCTGGGCTTTCAGTATCAGTGACCACCCTAGACTTGCAGAGACAAGTGGAGTCCAGAGAGTCTGAACCAGAGCAGAAGCTGATGGGATCATGACCAGTAGTGGAGTCTTGGTGGACCTACTAGAGGTTGAGTATGTCCTGTGGGAGCGGGAGGGTCCTGAGGGCTGCAGTCTTAAGGCGATGTCACAATTTCACGGAGTTTGCCTCCAGGAATCCCCATGTTCTCATTGTTAAAACTGGAGAAAGATCTGCTCCTGGCTCTGATGTGGGAGAGAAAGAGTACATCTTATGAAATATATCAGAGCATTCTCCATGACACAGGCCTCTTCTCCACAGAGACCTTGCCTGAGACTCATGCCTGCTGCAGAAGGGCAGGCTCTCACTTCGGCCCCTGTCAGCATGCCTGCTCACCTCTGGATAGGGGACACTGGTGAACATCACAGGCCAGACACACAGGCCACTAAAAGACCAGGATCTCATCTGAAGATCCAGACATTTGCTCCCCACAGCTTCCTTGCACACCAACCAGCTCAGTAATCACAGTTAGCACAGAGGAAGGGCCCCACACCTCAAGAGGCCCTGAGGGGGTCCTGGGAGGTTCAAAAGCAAGAGTACTAGGGGAACCTAAAGCCTCTGGCTCCTGTAGCCACAGCAAATACTAACAGCGCTACTCTGAGCCTAAATAACCAAATTCTTACACTAGAGGTCTATTTAGCACAATTCCAGTTGCTAGATAGAACATATCTGGCTTTAAAAAAAATTAGAAAGCACAAGAAGGGGGGAAATCAGTCTAAAGAGACAAAACAAATATCAGAACCAGACTCAGATATAACACAGATGTTGAAATTATCAGACAAGAAATTTAAAGTCACTATAATGAATATATTAAGGACTATAAAATAAAAGGTAGACAACATGAAATAACATGCAACATGTTATAACCAGAGAAATAAAATTCTAATAAATATTCAAAAGAAAATATTAATGAGCAAACATACTCCAATAGGAATGAAAAGCACCTTGGGTGATCTCAGAAGATTGGACACAGCCACAGGAAGAACCAGTGGACTTGAAGAAACATTAGTAGAAACTTCCCAATCTTAAATGTGAAGAGAAAAATGAATGATAAAAACAGAACAGAATACCCAAGAATTATATAAAAACTTTAAAACATCTAACATACATGTTATTAGAATGAGAGAAGTAAAGAAAGAATAGAGGACAAGATTTGAATAGTGATGGCCAAGAACTTCCCACATCAGTGACACATATCGAACTATATAGTTAGGAAGCTCAGAGAATGCCAAAAAAGCTATGGTTGGGCATATCATATGAAGTTACAAAAAAACAGAGAGAGTTTTGAGAGAAGGCAGAGGTGGGAAAACCTTAGCACTAGAGAAAGGAGTATAATAATTATAGTGACTTTGCACCAGAAAGCATGCAATGAAGAACAGAGCAAAACATTCAAAATTTTAAATGAAATCAAAGCCAACTTAGAATTTCATACCCAGCTAAATTATCAGTCCAGTGTAAAGGAGACATAGCCTTTCCCAGGCACACAAGATCAAAGAATATAGACCTGTTCTGCAAGAAGGATCGAAAGATGATCCTCAGACTGAAGGAAAATGATGGAGGTCATAAAGTTGGATCTACATTTAAAAAGGGAGTGGAGTAAAGCATCAGAAAATACAAATGGAAGTAAAATCTTTTATTTTTCTTATTCTTAATTGCTCTATAATATAAGTATATGTTTAAAGTAATAATGGTTCCTTAGTCAGCCTGGTCTGCCATAGCAAAGACCACAGACTGTGGGGCTTAAGCAACAGCAATGTAGTTTTCTCATAGTCCTGGAGGTTGGAAGTCCAAGAGCAGGGTTCAAGGTGATTCATTCCTGGTAAAGGCTCCCTCCTTGGCTTACAGATGAGTCTCACATGGCCTGTTTTTGGTACATGTATGTGGGGGGGGCACTCTGGAATTTCTTCTTGCAATGACACTGGTCTTACCAGATCAGAGACCCATCCTTAGGACTGCATTTAACCAAATTACCTCCTTCTATTTCCTACCCTCAAATACGGAGTTAAGACATCAACATATGGTGGGAGGGGTGGACAATTCAGTCAATAGCAAACAGGAATGTTGTATTGAGTGATCACAGCATATGGATCTATGAAATGAATGACAGCAATGTGACAAAGGGAGGGAGGCAGGGACTAGGGACAGTGTGCTGTGAAACACCCACATTGCATGGGAAGCACTATAGTGTTATTTTAAGATGAACTTAGATTACTTACAAATGTATATTGTAACTCAAGAGCAACCACTAAAATTTTTTAAGACATATAATTGATATATTAAGAGATGAGGTAAAATGAAATCTTATAATATATTCACTTAAAACCAGAGAAAGTAGAAAAATAAGTCTCTGGCAATGAAGAAAAAGCAGTTACAAACATGGTTGATACTAATCGAAATATATCAATAATCCCTTTAAATGTAAATGGTCTGACTATACCAATTAAAAGATAGACATTGTCCAAATGGATAAGAAGCAAGACCTAACTATACCTTATTTATTAGAAGTGCACTATAGATATAAAGGCTCATATAGATTAAATTGAAGAGGCAGAGAAATATATCCCATGCCAACCTTAATCAAAAGGAAGCTGGAGCAGCTATGTGAATTCAGACAAAGAAGACTTGAAGGAAGAAAACTGTCAGAAATAAAAGGTAGCATCACACCGGGCGCGGTGGCACATACCTGTAATCTCCGCACTTTGGGAGGCTGAGACAGGAGAATTGCGAGTTCAAAGCCAGCCTCAGCAGTGGCGAGGCACTAAGCAACTCAGTGAGACCCTGTCTCTACATAAAACACAAAACAGGGCTGGGGATGTGGCTCAGTGGTCGAGTGCCCCTGAGTTCAATCCCCAGTACCAAAAAAAAAAAAAAGGTATCATCACATCCTGATAGAGGGGCCGATTCACCAAGGAGCTATGTGGACTCCATATAGCATGCAGTGAACCACAGAGCATCGGAACATGAGGCAAAAGTAGAACCACAGAAACAGACAAATCCACTATTACTTTTGGAGACTTTGTCACCCATGTCAGAGACTGACAGACCAAGCAGGTAGAAAGCCAGTAAGGACTCCGTAACCTGGACAGCATCATCACTCAGCTTGATCTAATTGATGTTTATAGAAATCTTCATCCAAAAACAGCAAAAGGCACATTCTCCTGAATCACATAGGAGCACACACCAAGGTAGACATATCCTTGCCCGTAAAACGCATCTTAGCAAACTGAAAAGAACAGAAACTATACAAAATATGATTCCATGATGGAATTGAACCTGAAATAAACAGTAAAAAGTAGTTGGAAAATCCATCAAGTGTAACTTCCAAATAACCATAAACATGTTAAATACAGATATTATTTTAATATAAATATATTCAATATAAATATACACAATACATGCATGGTACTTATAATGTAGGTATGTTCTATGTTACCATGTATTACATTTTCATAAAATCACATTAAATATAAATAATAATAAGGAAGTCTCAAGATAAATTGAGAAATATTTTTAAATATTTGCACTGCTGGGTGAAAATGGATTGTGTGAGACTCAGCAAAGGTGGCACTCAGAGAGAAACTCACAGCATCACGTGGATATGTCCACAAAGAAGGACCTGCAGCTGCTCACCCAAGATTACATTGTAGCAACTTACAAGCAGGACGTAAGCAATTCAAGCCTAAAGCAAACAAAATAAATAAACAAAAATGACAAAATAACAAAAATGAGGGCACAAAGCAATGGCAATGAAAACCATAAAGCAACAGCAAAAAGCAATGAAATAAAAAGCTGAGATTGTTCAGGAAGATCAAAGACATTCATGAACTTAACCAGGATAATCAAGAGAAAGAGGAAGAGGGAGGAGCCCAAAAGAAGCAGAGCCCGAGTCAGAAGTGAAGCCTTCACTCCCGTCCCACGCACCCCGAAAGTGCACCGTAGGAACAGTCCCCGCAACTCTCTCTCCAGGCTGGCTTAGCATCAGAACACCAGGGAGCCCAACCCAACAACCCCAAAGCAGGGAGAAGGGGTGCGGGGGTACAACCCTGAAACAGCCAGCTGCAGCGCCCGCTCGTGATGAGGTGTCCCAGCAAGCAAGGAACAGAAGCCATTTCCTCCCCTTGGTAACATTTACAAAAGCCCACGGTGTGTGCTTAACGGTGATGATGGGCTTCCGCCGGGATAGGGATGAGGGTCCACGTCCCCTCCCGCCACTCCTACTCAGCATCACACCAGAAGTCCTCACTGGTGCAGTAAGACAAGGAAATAGCGTCTGCTGATTGGTAAGGCACGACCAAATTCCCAAGTAGTGACCCCAAAACCTGTGGAATTATTTGGTGATTTTATCAAGTTTGCACAATACAAGGCAAATGTATGAGGGCTCATCGCTTTTCCAGCCCACTGCCTGCACCAGTGGGCCTCCACTAGGTGCCTGATTGCTTTTCTATATACAAGCAACAAAGAATTGGGATTTGAGTCTTTTTAAAGAACATCATCTACAATCACATGAAAAAAATCTTAAAAAGTTGAACATGGAAGTAGAGAGCAGAATGATAACTACCATAGGGTGAGGGCTGGGAGAGGGAACAGGGAATGGAGGACCAACACGATTAAGTTCAGATGCTTAGAGGAACACATTTTGAGATCTAATGCACAGCAGAGTGGCTATAGCCAGTAACAGGGTGTGTGTGTACACTTGAAATGTCTCCTTATAAAGTAGTAAGTAAGAAGGTGAAGGACAGGTCACTTAGCTTGATTGAATCATTCCCTTTTGTATACACGAAATATCACATTGGACCCTGTAGATATATACAATTATTTGCCACGTAAACACAAAATATCAGAAGAATTTTTTAAATGGCACAAAAAGTGAAATTTTTAGGTATAATTCAGATAAAACATGCACAGGTCCAATGTGCAGAACTAGAAATCAAGGAAATCTAAGTAAATGGGAGAGCTATCCCAAGCTAATCTGTTGAAAGACCCAACAATGTGAGACCAATTCTTCTGAATTTGATTGATAGATCATTGCAATCTTCATTAAAATATAAGGAGCATATTTCATGCAAATCAACAAACTGACACTACAGTTTACATAGAAAGTCAAAAGGTTTGGCAATGACTGTTCAGATAAGATAACCGAAAGCATAATCCATGAAAGAAAAAAAAAAGATAAATTAGACTTAGTTTAAATTTTTAAAAACTGCTCAGTGAAAGACACTGTTAAGAAAATCAAAGACAAGTCACAGAATGGGCTAAAATATTTACAAACCACGTGTCTGATACAGGACTTGTATCCAAAGCATACAAAGGAACCATAAAACTCAGAAATAAGTTAAAAAAATTTTAAATGGGCAGAAGATCTGAAAGGACACCTCATCAACAAAGATACGTGGCAAATGAGCATGAAGAGATGTTCAGCCTCGCGCCAACGGAGAACTGCATAGTGAAACAACCATGAGATGCACCACACGCCTATTAGAAAAGCTGAAAACACGTTGTCCATTAAGACAATGATGTTCAAAGCCTGACAAGACCAAATCTGCCAAAGATGTTGAGCAACAGGTTCTCCTGTACCTCGAGGCCCCGCTGCCTCGGAGGTCGGTTGCACGTGAAGTTCCACGCAGGCTCACTATGACCAGGCCGTTCGTTCCCATTCCTCCCAGGAGTCCTGGCTCCTTTTCTTCTTTCTTTGGTACCAAGGATTGAACCCAGAGGTGCCTAGCCACTGAGTCCCATCTCCAGCCCCCTTTTTATTTTTTTTATTTTGAGACAGGGTCTCACTAAGTTGCTGAGGCTGAGCTTGCCATCCTACTGCCTCAGCCTCCTGAGTTGCTGGGATTAGATATGTGCACAACTGCATCCAGCTCCTGGTTCCTTTTACTAAAGAATGGTGTTAGAAACTGGTGTCAAGGCTCTGAGCTCTGACTCAGTTTGTTGTCACTAAGTATCATTGCCTCTGAGCCTCTCTGCTGATGGAGCTGGGGTTCATCTGTGTTTATCTCTTATCTATAAATATTTATATAGTAGTTGGTGGTATCTACACTAAGCTAAACACAAGTTCATAATCCTGTCTCCAAATTTCATCCTTAACCCACAGAACATTCTAGTTTACTCTTCTTGCCTAACTGCAGCCTCCTGCTCCAACAGTAAGAAAGCTGGATCTCACCATCCGCCACTCAGTCTCTGAAGGGTTCAATTCCAGATCCATGTCCAGCAGCATCAGGGCTGTGAACAATGGCCGCAGTGGGAAGCCACTTCACCATATATAGAGCCTGATGCTCAGAGACAGTTCTATCACTCAATTGGGAGTCATGTGTCCACAATAAAACTGTATGCAAATGTTTAGGGCACTCCAAGATGAATATCCACCAGACGACAGGTGCATGTCAGAGGCATGGGACCTACCTGAAAGAGCTCCAGTGGCTAATTCTGGAATAATTTGAGCAATGTAAGAAGGTAGTTGTTATGGACTAGGTGATGTCCCCCTGAAATTCATATGCTGAAAATCTAGCTGCCTGGGCCATTGCATTTGGGAAATAGGAACTTTACTGGGTGCAGTGATCTAGGCCTGTGATCCCAGTTGCTCAGGAGACAGAGGAAGGAGGATCCAGAGTTTGAGACCATGTCACACAGAGGAGGAGGAGACCAATCCCGCTGCAGCCCCACATCTACCAACACATAGCCATCCTGGCTTACTTCCATCTAGAGACAACAGCCAGGACCAGGAAGACCATCCCCAAGGTCCCTGCAGGCCCAGTTACACCAGAGGTGAGGTATTGGTAACCTGCAGGGACACTACAAGATTATAGGGTAGAAACTGTAATACCTCAGATCAGCACTGCTAGAGGGGAAGACACATGAACAACATGAAAAAAACAAAGGAAGAAAATTCCCCAAACAAAACAAGATGCTACAGTAGTAGAATCCACTGACAGCACAGTAAATGAAATATCAGAGAAATACATATTTAAATTTATCTGAAAAATAAATAATTAAAATTATCTGAAAAGCACAGAATAATACAAGAGAGCAAATAGAGGCAACCATTGATCACTCCAACAAAGAGATGAGAGTAAATACAGGGAGCAAAAGATTACTTCAAGAAAGAGATAGAGACTGTGAAAATAAAGCAGAAATCCTTGAAATGAAGAAAACAATAAACCAAATAAAAAATTCAATAGAAAGTGTAAAGATTAAATGACCAGGGAGGAGATGAATTAGGCCACTTGGCAAGACTTCATTGGAATACACGCTCTCGGGCTGAATCCACCTGTCCATCAGTGTGTGTCCGGGAGGAATGGCGCTGGAGTTTCCGTGCACAGAGAATTCGAAAGGGCCCGGTCAGGAAGGGGAGGGCTTGGAGGCAGGAAGAGAAGACCAGAGTCCTTCCTGGATAGGTCAGGAAAACACACTGATTGACAGGAGGCGTGTCTACTGGTGGCGTCAGTGTCTGGCTTGCTGCTGCTCCGCAGCTATTGACTGGTCCCCCTAATTGAACATCTTGGACCCTGACAAGACCTAACATCCCAGCCTTTTTGGTGATATAGAACAGCAGATTCTGTCTGGCTACTTCATGCGGGATTGGGGGTGTTGAGAGATGAGGGTGCGGCTGGGGCATTGGTCAGGCAGGGAGGCAGACACAGGGGTGTGGGAGCCTCTGGTTGTCAGTCATGTTGCTTGAATGTAGAAACATCATCTGTGGATAGGAATAGAAGCTTGGGAGAGATTACTGATTAGCAGAAAAAGAAGGGGGGCTGCTGAGAAATTTTGAGTTTGATGGGAGTCCAGCGTGATGGACCAGTCCAAGGCTGGTCTATTTTGTAAAGAAATTTGTTCAAGTTTTTAAAGTAGCAATTACTGCATAATCAAGTCCTCCTGCCCCAGCCCAGAGGCAGTGAACGGGGGCCAAGGAGGGCCCTTTTTGCCCTAGAGAGGGAGGTGGTAACAAGTCATGGTAATTCAGCCTCACTGTACAGTTAAGTCCCTATACCAAGGCTGGAGAGGACAAGGCATGTAAACATAGTATTTAGTTTTTAATGTCACAGATGTCTATCTTTAAATTATTTTAAATGCCCAGGAATGGCTGTGTTTTTGGTTTTGCTAGGTGTTTAAGATGAAGCAAGTCAAATTGACTTTTGTTCTTACCTATTGTTAAGAGTCACCTTTTGGTCTCCTGGGAGGCATCCTTGAGGAACTTGAGGACAGCTTGTTAGCTCTGCTAGTGCCATCTGCGTTAGGATAGGTCGAGGTCTGGCACTGACCATCTGGCTTCCACGGGAAGCATGAGAGAAGGTTCCCTCTCTTTTTGACCTTTCTGTTCATCATGTGGCATTTGATTGGCTCTTTAATTCTCTAATGGTCTCAGAAATCTCCCTGATCAGGAGGTCCTGTGGCCCAGAGGTGCAGAGAGCCTCTTAGAGAAGTTCCTTCATTTCTTAGATTTAGGTTGATTCAAAGCGCAAGAGCCAAATACTGGTTTTCTTGGCCCTTTAATTTTAGTTTTTAAGTCTTGATCTTAAACACTCAGCAAGCCAATCTCACCAGTTACAAAGTAAGGGTACTGGTCTTTAACTTTAAGGTCTATTCTATAGGTGGTGGCTGATCTATCTTAAAATAATCTGGGTTGGTTGTCCTTGAAGCAGTACCTCTGTAAAACATCAACAGGCAATAGTTAGAGTTTAAGGAAAATACAAAATAAAATCAACAACAGCAAAACGTATTTAGTTTGTGTAACAGCTTCTTTAAATTTTGGTTGAGTTACATATTATATCCCTGTTTGAGGTCCTAATGATCTTTACAACAAAATTAATCCTTTGAACATATCTTTAAATGAACTGGAGTCTGGTTTACATTGAAGCCATTGTAGTAAGCTGGGAGAGAGAACTATCTCAGGTAAGACAGGGCTCCTTGCAAAATCTTAGCAGAATATTAAATAGATTAGGTCCTCATTTATTTAAAAGATCACTCTGATGTAAAAATAACTTAAAGTCTTATTGATGATAGGTTCAGTTATAAAACATTAAATGATATGAATGGATACCATACAAGTTCAGTTTGGAGAACATCAGCTTGATAAAACATTCTTTTAAACTTTGTATTTTAAAGACTTGTATATCTGGAAGATATGAACACATTTAATATAGAACCAGAGTTACATTGATGTTATTACATTAAGTTTTGAAAGAAAAATTTAGATGTTAACTTTTCATTTAATCACAGTTGCAAACCTTTTGATTAAAAATATTCTCTTTCCTTCCAATAAATACTATATTTAGAATCTTTAATTCCTTTTGAGGTAGGTATAACTTGTCTCAGTAGAGTGTAAAAAACTTTTATAGTTGGATAAAATACATCTGATGAGAAGTTTTAACTTTAGCGTGCAGAATGAAAGTTTTAAGTTTAAAAATGTAAGAGTGAAGATTCCTAGAAAGAGCAAGCAAGCCAGCCGCAGACGCCCAGAGGTAAGACTGGGGGGATGGCCGCCGCAAGTCAGGCAGCTCAAAGACGAGCGAGAGAGAGAGAGACAGAGAGAGAGAGCGCTCTTTGCTGGTCTGTGGCAGTCGCGCTAGTCTTCCCCAGAGGCGCAGGAATGCAGGGTGGGCGAGCCCTGCCCAATGCTTGGTCTCTGCCATCCGGTGCTGGGACCGAGGTCAGCTCCGCCTCCCGGGAAGGTGGCACTGCAGCGCGGGGGAGCCGAGAGTGCGGGGAAGCAGGGTTCCTGCCTGCCGGCTGGGATTCTCCAGCAGGAAACTGCTGGGGAACTGTTCCGGCTTTAGAGAGGGGAGGGGCGACAGCGCAGGAGGAGGACTTGAGGGGACAGAACAGAGGGGAAGAAGGGAGGGGCGAGAGCGCGCTTCCAACAAAGCCTTGGTGAGAGGAATTTCTGTCCATTTCCCATCCGGTGACAAAAATTAGCCAAATCAGTGAGGATTTGAAAATCAAAAATTCCCCCTGGAGGCCATTTTGGTCCGTTATCTAAGCCATAGTGCAGGGGAGTTTTGAGGTCTAGAGAAGAGTTGGGGTTCCTTGTGACTTCTCAGCGGTCTCGGGGGAGTGGGCGGGAACATAAAATGGCGTCTCAAAAAAATGTTCGCGTCGGAGAACAGGGGCCAGGCAGAAAATTGAGGCGTCCCTCAAACCTTCCGGGGCCCAAACGGCAGTGGCGATTGGCTAACACGGGGATCGGAAAAGTCTTCCCAGTCCACGTGGCCTCGAGCGGACAGAGAGCCCATGCACACGTGCGACTTACAGGATGGGCCCCTGGAGCGGACGGTGGGGGAGGGGCAGGCTGAGGAGCCAGAGGAAGGGGCCTACCTCACTCTTGTCGGTCCGGGTGGGGAAGACAGAGAGCAGCTCAGGAGTTCTCCCGGTCCAGAGGGCTTGCCTCAACACGGGTGCGGGGGAGGTTCAAAACCCTCCCAGGTTTCCCGCACCATTATGTAAAGATTAGACGACCAGGAGGAGATGAATTAGGCCGCTCGGCAAGACTTTATTAGAATACACACTCTCGGGCCGAATCCATCCGTCCATCAGAGTGTGTCCAGGAGAAATGGCGCTGGAGCTTCCATGCACAGAGAATTTGAAAGGGCCCAGTCAGGAAGGGGAGGGCTTGGGGGCAGGAAGAGAAGACCGGAGTCCTTCTTGGATAGGTCAGGAAAACCCGCTGATTGACAGGAGGCATGTCTACTGGTGGTGTCAGTGTCTGGCTTGCTGCTGCTCTGCAGCTGCTGACTGGTCCCCTAAGTGAACATCTTGGACCCTGACCAGACCTAACAGAAAGCATCACCAACAGACTAGAGAACTTGGAAGACAGAACCTGAGATAATAAAGGCAAAATATATAATCTTGAAAATAAAGTTGACCACACAATGAAGATGGTAAGAAACTATGAACAGAACATCCAGGAATTATGGGACAACATGAAAAGACCAAATCTAAGAATTATCAGGATAGAGAAAGGCACAGAGATGCAAACTGAAGGAATGCACCATCTCTTCAATGAAATAATATCAGAAAATTTCCCAAACATGAAGAATAAATTGGAAAATCAAGTGCAAGAGGCTTACAGGACACCTAATATACTAAACTACAACAGATCCACAAAAAGGCACATTATAATGAATATGCCTACCACACACAATAAGGATAGAATTTTAAAAGCTGCAAGAGAGAAGGAGCAGATTACGTACAGGGGGAAACCAATTCAGATCTCAGTAGATGAATCAACTCAGACCCTCAAAGCCAGGAGATCCTAGAACAACATATACCAAGCTCTGAAAGAAAATGGGTGCCAACCAAGAATCTTATATCCAGCAAAATTAAGCTTCAGATTTGATGATGAAATAAAACCTTCCATGATAGACAAAAGGTAAAAGAATTTAAAACAAGAGTTTTACAATGCACCACAGAACATTCTTGGCAAAATACTCCATGAGGAGGAAATGAAAAATAACAATGAAAATCAGCAGAGAGAAATGGCACTAAGGAAAACCCAGTCAAAGGAGAAACCAAGTCAAGTTAAAAACCAAAGATAAACCAAAAGGACCCAGAATACAAACCATATTGCAATAATAACACTGAATGTTAATGGTCTTAATTCATCAGTTAAAAGACATAGACTGGCAGATTGGGAAAAAAAAAAAGACACAACAATATGCTGCCTTCAAGAGACTCATCTCATAGAAAAAGACATGCATTTACTTGGACCACATAAACAAGCAGGGGTTTCCATCCTCATATCAGATAAAGTGAACTTCAAACCAAAGATAGTCAGAAGGCATGAAGGACATTTCATACTGCTTAAGGAAATCATACATCAACAATACATATTAATCATAAATATCTATGCCCTGAACAATGGAGTATCCACATATATCAAATAAACCCTTTTCGATTTTGAGAATCAAATAGACCACAACACAATAATACTGGGTGACTTTAACACCCCTCTCTCACAACTGGACAGATCTTCCAAACAAAAGCTAAACAAAGAAACCATAGAACTCAATCATACAATCAATAATTTAGAATTAACAGACATATACAGAATATTTCATCCATCAACAAGTGAATACACTTTTTTCTCAGCAGCACATGGATCCTTCTCTAAAATAGACCATATGTTATGCCACAAAGCAACTCTTAGCAAGTATAAAAAATAGAGATACTACCCTGCATTCTATCAGATCATATTGGAATGAAATTAGAAATCAATGATAAAATAAAAAATAGAAGCTACCCCAACACCTGGAGACTAAATAATAAGCTATTGAAAGATGCATAGAAAACAGAAGACATCAGAGAGGAGATTTAAAAAATTCTTAGAGGTAAATGAGATACAACTCTGATAAAACATATCAAAATCTCTGGGACACTATGAAGGCTGTGTTAAGAGGAAAGTTCATTGCATTGAGCTCATTCACTAAAAGAAAAAAATGTCAACAAATAAATGACCTGACATTACATCTCAAAGCTCTAGAAAAAGAAGAACAAATCAACACCAAATGAAGAAGACAGGAGATAATTAAAACCAGAGCTGAAATCAATGAAACTGAAACTAAGGAAACAATTCCAAAAATTGACAAAACAAAAAAACTGGGTCTTTGAAAAAATAAATGAAACTGATAAACCCTCAGCCACCTTTATGAAAAGGAGAGAAAAAATTTAAATGACTAAAATTCAAGATGAAAAAGAAAATATCATGACAGACACTATTGAAATGCAGAAGATAATTAGAAACTATTTTGAAAATCTATACTCCAGTAAAATAGAAAATCCTGAAGACACTGACAAATTTCTAGAGGTATATAATCTGCCCAAACCGAATCAGGAGGACATACACAACTTAAACAGATCAATTCCAAGCAAGGAAATAGAAGATGCCATCAAAAGCTTGGCAACCAAGAAGAGGCCAGGACCAGATGAATTCTCAGCTGAGTTCTACAAGACCTTCAAAGAAGAATTAATACCTCCTCAAATTATTCCATGAAATCAAAAAGGAGGGAACCCTACCAAACTCATTCTATGAACTTAGTATCACCTTGACTCCAAAACCAGACATAGACACATCAAAGAAAGAAAACCTCAGACCAATATCCCTGATGAACATTGACACAAAAATTCTCAATAAAGTTCTGGCAAATCGCAAACAAAAACATATTTAAAAGATAGTGCACCATGACCAAGTGGGGTTCATCCCAGGTATGCAAGGTTGGTTCAACATACAGAAATCAATCACCGTAATTCATCACATCAAGAGACTTAAAGACAAGAATCATATGATTATCTCAATAGATGCTAAGAAAGCATTTGACAAAATATAGCACCTCTTCATGTTCAAAACACTAGAAAAAACAGAGAGAGTAAGCACATTCCTCAACATTGTTAAAGCTATCTATGCAAAACTGAAGGCCAACATCATCCTAAATGGAGAAAAATTGGAAGCATTCCTTCTAAAAATGGGAAGAACACAGGCATGTCCTCTTTCACCACTTCTATTCAACACAGTTTCTGAAACTCTAGCCAGAGCAATTAGACAGATGAAAGAAATTAAAGGGATACAAATAGGAAAAAACTCAAACTACCATTATTTGCTGACAACATGATTCCATAATTAGAGGATCAAAAAATTCCACTGGAAAACTTCTAGAATTAATAAATCAATTCAGCAAAGTAGCAGGATATAAAATCAATACCCATAAATCAAATGCATTTCTATACATCAGTGATGAATCCTCTGAAGGAAAAATTAGGAAAACTACACCATTTACAATAGCCTCAAAAACAAACAAACAAACAAAAAAACTTGGGAATCAATTTAACTAAAAAGGTGAAAGATCTCTACAATGAAAACTACAGAACACTAAAGAAAGAAATTGAAGAAGACCTTAGAAGATGGAAAGATCTCCCATGCCCTTGGATAGGTAGAATAAATATTGTCAAAATGGCCACACTACCCAAAGCGCTATACAGATTCAATATGATTCCAATTAAAATCACAACATCATTCTTTATAGAAATAGAAAAGGCAATTATGAAATTTATTTGGAACAATAATAAAATCAGAATAGTCAAAGCAATCTTTAGCAAGAATAGTGAAGCAGGAGGCATCACAATATCATATATTAAACTATACTACAAAGCTATAGTAACAAAAACAGCATGGCATTCGCACCAAAACAAATATGTAGACCAATGGTACAGAATAGAAGACACAGAGACAAACTCACTTAAACACAGTTATCTCATACTAGAAAAAGGTGCCAAAAACATACATTGGAGAAAAGATAGCCTCTTCAACAAATGGTGCTGGGAAAACTGAAAATCCATATGCAGCAAAATGAAACTAAATCTCTATCTCTCACCATGCACAAAACTCAAAGTGGATCAAGTATTTAGGAATTAGACCAGGGACATTGTACCTAATAGAGGAAAAAGTAGGCCCAAATCTTCATCACTTGGGATTAGGCCCCAACTTTTTTAATAAGACTCCTAAAGCACAATATGTAAAATCAAGAATCAATACATGGGATGGATTCAAACTAAAAAGCTTCTTCTCAGCACAAGATACAATCAATGAGGTAAACAGAGAGCCTACATTCTGGGAGCAAATTTTTGCTACACACACATCAGATAGAGCACTGATCTCCAGGATATATAAACAACTCAAAAAACTTAACACCAAAAAACAAACAACCCAGTCAATAAATGGGCTAAGGAGCTAAACAGACACTTCTCAGAAGAAGATACACAATTGACCAACAAATATATGAAAAAATGTTCAACATCTCTAGCAATTAGATAAATACAAATCAAAACTACTCCAAGATTTCATCTAACACCAGTCAGAATGTCAGTTATCAAGAATACAAACAACAATAAGTGTTGGTGAAGTTGTGGGGGTAAAAGGCACACTCATACATTGCTGATAGGACTGCAAATTGGTGCAACCAATCTGGAAAGCATTATGGAGATTCCTTAGAAAACTTATAATGGAACCACCATTTGACCCAGCCATCCCACTTCTCGGTCTATACTCTAATGACTTAAAAATAGCATACTATAGTGACTCAGCCACTTCAATATTTATAGCAGCTCAATTCACAAGAGCTAAACTGTGGTTAGCTCTTGATGCCCTTGAATAGATAAATGGATAAAGAAACTGTGGTATATATACACAATGGAATATTACTTAGCAATAAAAGAGAACAAAATTATGGCATTTGCAGGTAAATGGATGGGGTTGGAGAATATCATGCTAAGTGAAATTAGCGAATCCCAAAAAACCAAAGGCCAAATGTTCTCTCTGATAAGTGGATGCTGATCCGTAATGTGGGAAAAGACACAGAAAGAATGGGAAAACTTTGGTCAAAGGGGAAGGAAGGAAAGGGACTGGACATGGGGGCAGGAAAGATGGTGGAACAAGATGGACATCAATGCCCTAGGTTCATGCATGACTGCACACATGGTGTGACTCTATATTGTATACAACCAGAGAAGTGAAAAGTTGTGCTCCATTTGTGTTCAATGAATCAAAATGCATTCTGCTGTCCTATAAACCCAATTAGAATAAATAAATGAAAAAAAAAGTCTTCCAGATGCATTTTGATGGCTCTCTCACTCACCTGAAGCCATGAGCTAGGTCCGCTGGACCCACAATCATTGTTGGGCCATGGCTGGGGGCATGCAGGCCTTCCAGTCTGGGAAGCCCAAGGATGAAGGCAAAGTTCAGTCACTTAAGTCAGCAAATATTTTGTGTTCACCTACTATGTGCCAGGCTCTGGGGATAGAGTGTAGATGAAGACAGATGTTCCTACCATGGGAACCACCCATAGCTGAAACTGATAGTAAGTGAATAATCACACACACACACACACACACACACACACACACACACAGAGAGAGAGTTCTAGCAGCACCTCACCGAGATCCTCCGGCCTGGCACTCCAGCCTCAGCCTCTTTGTCTGATACTGACCACACGGTGGCCCCAGGACCCTGTGGAGTCAGAGTTCCCCTTCTCTGGGTTTCCATAGAACATCACATCCATCCCTGTGCAATTCACTCCACACATGAGTGGGGTCCACGTAAGGGGCTCAGGCGCTGGTCATTGCCTGGACTCCAGAGGCCAGGACTTGCCTCCTTCTCCATGTGGCATCTGCACTGTTTGAGAACTCCCTGACAGCCCATCAAGCTCAGGCAAGATCTGTGGGGCCACAGCGTGTAGGAGTCAGGTCTCAGTGAGGCAGAAGGCACCAGAAACCCCTCCAGCTCTGCACAGGCTCCCGGCAGCACGGCACAAGCCTGAGCCCGGGGAAAGCTCGAGGTCAGCCCATGGGGGACTCGCCTGCTAAAACAAGAAGGGATCTTCCTGGGAGGAGGACGGTAGGATTCAGAGTCTCTACTGCGCGGGGCCCACGATCTCTAGGATTCGAGGAGAAACCATCCTAACCCAAAACGTATAATCTAAAGTAAAGAAAAAATCAGTCAAGAGAAACTGAAACAAGATAGACCAGATGTTGGCTTAGGAAGGACTTAAAGCAGCTTTTATAAATAAATATGTTAAGTGATCAAGGAAAATAGTCTTAATGACTAACCAGATAGGGAATCTGGAGAGCAAAATATAAACTACGAGACGTAACCAGATGGAATCATCTGGAATTGAAAATCACATAACTGAAAGTGAAAGTCCCCACAACACAAACACCACATGGAGCATGGCAAACGAGCTGGTAACCCTGAAAACAGGTCAACAGAAATTACCTCCTGAAGGGCAAAGAGGTTAAAAAATGAGCAGCCTGGTGGTCTGTGCTATAGGACGACACCGTCGGACATGTATTTGGGGGTCCCAGAAAGAGGAGAGGAAGAACGAGACAGAAAATTCATTTGAATACATAATGGCTAAAACCTTCCCAAAGGAAGGAAATTTGTAGATTGTAAAAGCTTTGCAAACTCCAAACAAGATGAACACAAAGGGAATTCCTGCAGGCACGTGAGAGTCAAATGGCTAAAGATTCAAAGCAGAAATCTTGGAAGCAACCAAAGAAAAACAGGTGCTATCCTTACAGAGGACCAAGGATGGACATTCTACCTGACCTCTCGCTCGACAGTGTGGGCTGGGGATGACGGAATGACATCCCAGAGCTGAAAGAGCTCCTAGGGGTGCCCACCTAGGGCTGGCCCAGGGAGTCCCCTACTCATCAGCCCTGCCCCCACGTGTCCCCCTGAGCGTGAACCTTCTCACACCTGGGGTGCAGGTGTGCTGGAGGCACAGGGCCCCGCTGGTGTCTGCAACCTGTAAGCACCTGGAGCAGGCACAGCCACGAAGCCGCATGGCACACCTGGGGGCTACGCAGGCCTGTGCTCAGCCCCAGCAGACATCACTCCACCCTGACGGCGACCCCACAGGTCAGCACCTCCGTTAGCCTGCTTCACAGAATTGGAATCCACGGCGGCATGGCGGCATGCCAAGATCCCACGGCTGGTGCTCAGCTTCCAGCCTCAGCCTGCGGCCTCCTGAGATGCTCTGCACAAGTCACTGCAGCAGAGACAGCTGCCCAGACCTCGGCTTCCGCCTCCAGAGCCACAGCATTCACACACACAGGCCTCAGCCTCGCTGTCCCTCCCTCACGTCCACCCAGTCAGGGACGCATAGGGAGACCCCAGCACCCCCTGGCTCTGCAGGCCGTGCCCCTGGGCTCACCGCAGGTGCCACAGGCTCCCCCTCCTCCCCACTCGTTGAGGCAGGCTAATCGCTGCCATGGACGGTATGGCATCCATGTCCCCCAGAGGACGCCCCCGCACGGACTCTCCTTGTTTCACCACCCCTGGCATCCTGCCGATCTCTTCTCAGCCCCCACCTATACTTTTCTGAAACCTCTACCTCTGCTCCATCACTGGTGTGGTTGGGACAGAATTCATCATCCTGCAGTCCAGGGTCCCCATGCACTGGCAGCCGGGCAGACAGGGGACGGGAGGGCCTTCCAGCTGGCTTTGTTGCTTTGCAGAATCTATCCTGGCCAGAGGTGCAGCCTTCTCCTTCCTGTGGGTCTATAAAGGACAGGGTGTCCTCAGGAAGTCCATGCCAGTGGGACAAAAGACCACCCCAAGCTTCCAAAGCCCTCCTTTCCAGCTCTTCATTAGCCATAGCCTGGGGATGTGGAGGTGTGTCCTGGCATCGTATCATTTGCTACATTTTATTCAATAAGCAGTACTGAGCTCCCACTGAATAGAGGTGCAGGTCCAACCGGAACCATTTCTGTTGTTTTATTCCCAATGCTGATGGCATGTGGTAGGCACTTAATTTGTTGGATGGATGAATGGATCAATGGATGGATGGATGGATGGATGGATGGATGGATGGGGATGGGTGGATGGATGGATGGATGAATGGATGGATGGATGAATGGTTGGATGGGAGGATGAATGGTTGGATAGATGGATAATTGGATAATGGGCAAATTGGTGGCTGTGTTTGGATACATTGTTGATAGACCGATGTGTAGAATAAGCCCTACACAGAGAATATAGGCTCATAAGTAAGATAAAGCTGCCATCCCAAGAGCTCCTCCTCTGGTAAGAGTTGCTTATGCCACCTTACCCTCTGGTTGCACGAGGGCCAGGAGGGAGGGAAGGGATAGGAAGAGAGTTACAGAGGAAGGTGTCACATCCAGCCAAGGAGAGCCTTTGGCAGAGCTTTCCCAAACCCTTCAAGCCTAGTAGGAGATGTAACACCAGCACCTCATTTCATGGACATAATCAGTCCCCATCGGAGTGACACAGGACCCCTGGGGCCACTAGGGAGGGAACTATAATCCGCTGGCTTGGCCAAGGTGCCACCAGAACATGGGTCCTGGGGTCCCCTGCTTCAGGGCATCCATTCCACTTCTGTATGTTTAGAGTAGGTGGAACTGCAGAGCAGCAGCTCAGGCCAGCCACCCCACTGCAGCACCTGCCCCTGTGTGCCACACCTGCCCCTGCGTGCCACTTGAACACCACACTGTGTGCCTGGGCCCTGTTCTGCATTCCCTCCTTCCACGTGCACACCACGGCAGGTGTGGCCAGTGCCTGACCTGCCCAGAGCAGGTCCGATTCCAGGCGACCCTGGAAAGCAATGGTAAGTTCCAGGAATGCCAGAGCAGACTTGCCACCATGAGCTCCACTGCAGGCGGGGAGGTGTCCCTCTGTGTCACAGCAGAAGGTTCAAAGTGGGGTGTTCCAGTACATCCAGGCTGCAGCCCACGGAGCTGACGATCGGAAACTACGCAGAACTTTTGTTTCTCATTTAATTGGTGCAAATTAAGTCATGGATTCCAATCAAAAGTCTCCCACCCCACCAGCCCTGGCTCCCCTCCAGAGCTCCACTCTCATTGCTGAAGCATCTGATTGACAGGTAGGCTGCTTCCCCAGAGGACATTAGTCAGCAATGTCCAGTCACCTCCACATCTCGGCTGCTGGAGAGTCAAGCCAAGGATGAGCGAGTCCAGAAGTACAGCCCTTAACCTCCCTTGAAACTCTAGTTTTTGTTTTGGTTTGGTTTTCGGTACTGGAGATTGAACCCGGGGTGCTTAACCACGAGTGACGTCCCTGGCCTATTTTTGTTTGCTGGTTGGTTGGTTTGATTTGGTTTGGTTGGTTGGTTGGTTGGTTGGTTGGTTGGTTGGTTGGTTGAGACAGGGTCTTGCCAAGTTGCTGAGTCTGGCTTTGAACTTGTGATCCTCCTGCCACAGCCTCCTGAGCGTCTGGGATTACAGGTGTGCACCACTGTGCCCAGAGAAACTCCAGTTTTGATTTGTGAGCCGTTAATAAGGATCTCATGGAGCCAAAATTTCCGGAAGTTTCCTCCAGGGGATCATATGCAAATAGAGGTTGCCACAGAAATCAGGAAATCAGCAATGACAGGAGTGGATTGGGACATGCGGCTCACATGCGCCACCTCTCTGGGCTGCCCAGCTCCCGCACCCCAGGGCTGAGACTCACTAGTATTTGCCACACGGCCTCATTTTCCAGCCAGCTCCAGTCTTGGTCCCCAGCTGCCCTAGAGTCTCACGACCACATCCTTCCCTTCCTCTAGACCCTGCACACACCAGCAGGCAGGAGCTAAGATCCGTTTTCCTTTTGCTTTGGAGGGAGTCAGTCTGCGCTTCTTGGATATGTAAGCCATTTGCCCCATCCTTGTACAAACTCCAGTGCCCCACATTGCCAGGTCCCTGGCTATTTTTTTTCCTTAAAGCAAACTAAATCCCCCTCTGAGCTCTAGGCAATTGGATGGTCATTCTTGGAATGGATGGCCTGGGGTCAACAGGTGTTAAGGAGCCAGGACGGATGGTGTCCAGATTACACTTTCAGTGGCTAGCTGTGCAATGTCAAGAAGTAACTTAGCCTCTCTGAGCCTGGGTGTCCTAGTGTGTAAAGCGGGGATGATTGTGAGTGAGCAAAGGTGTGCACATCCAGATGCACACACGTGTGTGTACACATGCCCAGGATAAGGAGCTATGGCCTTGGGAGTCTGAGGCAGACTGTAAGGGTTAGCTCTGAGCGCTGACTGAGTGCCACAGGAAGGCAGAGGTCGCTCCCGCATTTGTGCCTTGGGTTGTCTCCTTCTCCCTCCCCCAGTTTCCTTGCTAGAAGCGATCCTGTATCTGTTGCAGCAACTGGGATCCCAGAGCGGCCATGGCCTGTCCCCGGCTCTGAGGGAGGACAGGAACACCAGAGCACACTCTGTGCCCTGCCGCTCAGCACCCTGCTTCTCACCCAGCACCCACCCAGCAATCCAGAGGCCCTCGCTGCTGAGTGACAGGTGCAACCCACACCCAAGCGGCCCCCAGGCAGCAGGCAGAGCGCGTGGCAGGACAAGAAACCGTCGCCGCCTTCAAATTGTTTTGGTTTGCTTCTGCTTCCGTACGCCATGCAGAGCAAACCAAACTCAGAACCGCCACCTCAGGCTGCCACCCTGGTCCTCAGCGTTTGACCCGTAGCCAGCCTCCCTGAAACGGGCAAGGACAGTCGCTGGAACCTGCCCCTTAAAGCCCGCGTTCTTCTATCTGTGCTCTTTGTTATTTCTTCTTTTTTAAAAAAAATTCTAGATATGTTCAAAAATAAAATGATAAAATACCATAGGAATGAATAAGAATAAGCCTGTGGTTTTTTAACTCAGGCTGAGGGAACTCTCTTACCGTCTCAGAGCTTTTCAAACGCCTCCTCTAAGGCTGGTACCAGGGACTCCAACCCTGCTGGGCTTGCCGAGTGGTGAGTGGACACCCGGCTGGCTGGCCACTCTCCTCCTTCCTCCCCCTCCCACTCCTGGCCTCTGTCCAGTGGCTGCCGAGTGACCATGTTGCTGGTGGCTTTGAACTTGACTTCTCTGGGTTGAAGCTAAAATGAGAAAATGACACTCGTGTTCTGGTGGCCTGCATTGTCACTCCCCCAGCGGACCCTTCTCCTCTCTTTCTTTACCCTCCTGATTCCTTTCTCCTCCTTTCTCGCCTTGGCTACATTGGCACAGCAGGAGTTGGCCTGACCTGCTGGGAGCTGCAGAGTCCGAACTCCCCTGGAGCCGCCACCGGAGGGCGACACTCCACCTGCAGGCAGAGCTGGTCACTCAGCACACGCGCCTGGTCTGAATGCCAACATCTCGAGGTACAAATGTCCCCCTCACCGTCTCCAGTTCTGTCTCTCGTGCCAGGTGGGAAGGTAAGCTGGACAAGCAGGGCACCTCGATCACAGAGAGCAGCAGAGGGCGGCAATGAGCAACTCAGAACACACACCCAGCACCGGCTGGGGGTAAGGCCACCAGGAAGCAGGACAGGGAGGACGGTGCATGGGAGCCCCCACTGAGACCAACAGCAGGCAGCTTTCGAAATGTCCTGTCTGAAGGCAAAGCCCTTCCCCGCAGTGGTCAACAGTGGGTTTCAATACTCCTGTTGTTCACTGTCCCCGTCCTGTGTCCCCCCGTGCCCGGCCCTGAGCCAACCAGATGACTCAGAGGAGGCATGTTCAGCAGGGCACAGCAGCCACCCCTGTAATCTCAGCAGCTCAGGAGGCTGAGACAGGAGATCGCAAGTTCAAGGCCAGCCTCGGCAACTTAGCTAGTCCCTAAGCAACGTAGCATGACCCTGTCTCTAAATAAAAAGTAAAAAGGGCTGGGGATGTGGCTCGGTGGTTAAGCAGCCCTGGGCTCAATCCCTGGTACCAAAAAAAAAGAGGTACGTTCAGTGAGATCGTTTCTGAAGTCCTTCCTAAGCCACAGCCTGGGAGCTCCCGGTGATTAGACAAATTCTCCAGTTACTCTTCGGGCCACGGGTACGCAGCCTCCAGCAATCTGTCAGAAAGACCAATCCTCTAGTGTCAGGAAGAAACGTACCAAAGTACCAAGACAAAACAAAGGAAAAGCGACACCTGAAGACCAGTCCCTGCTCTGCTTTTCTGATCACGCTGAAAACTCTGCCACAAGCCCAGGGCACCTAGGTGTCATCCTCTGCAATCAGACTTCTCCAGTCCGGTCTGTCTGACCATGCTTCCCTGACAAGTGCAACTCCCAAGGAAGCGTTGGGAGCGGGCCTTGGCGGCAGGATGGTCCCCAAGGCGAGTGCATTTGAAAAGAACAGGCCGGTGTCGTGCCAGTGGGGAGATGGCCAGTGGACTTCTGGGAGGGGCTGACAGCGACAGGGTTGCATTTATCCCCTTGGGGTTCTCAACAGATGACCCATCCTGGGGTCACAGGTGATCCAGGAGGTGGTCCACATGGGGTCGGATGCATAGACACACACTGACGCGCGGCCCCTCTGGTAACCTTGCCCTTTGCCACGCAGGCTTCACGGGTCGGTCCACCTGCCAGAGGCCCCTAACGCTGCACCTCCCTCCGGAACAGCCAGGCGAGGGGCCGCAGCACCAGCAGCCTCACCACATCAGGGTCAGTATCAGGGCACAGCCTCCTACCTGTGTGAAGGAGCATCAGCTCTTCCACTGACGTGGTGACTTAATTTCTTTTGAAAATGACGATGTGTTTTCAAGTGTATAAATTGGAAGAAAAAGATTAAATGAATAATGTCACCTGCCTGGCAGGTGGGAGCACATGGCAGGTCTGGGACGGGTGCGCTCAGTACACATGAAAGCCTCCTGGGTTCCGCTTCCCATCACTGCAGCTCGGATGGAGACAGCATCAAGTCCTCTGGCAGCCACAGGAGAAGGAAGTGTGTCACTCATCAGACCACGGAGCGATCCTAGGGAGGGCCCTGGGGTGTGGGAACGCACCCGCGCTCCCTCAGGCACACCTGGGTTATCTGAATTGGGGTGGCGTGTGGACATGGACCCCTACTCTGACATGCTGGTTATGAATGTCATCCACCCTGACTCTGCTTGGCACTGCTCTGACATCTGCCACGTGCCGCGTCTCGATGTCTGAGCCCAAGCATCAATCTTGACTCCACAGCCTCTGGGTTTCTGATCTTGGGTAGGGAGGTCTCCCTTCTCCTGGGCGGCACACATCACGTCACACATCTCTTCCAAAACTGTCACCCTGCCACTTGTAAGTACCATGCCCTTGCAGGATGTACTCCTGTGCGTGTGGACCGCTGGTTCGGTTTCAAGTCCTCCCATTTGTCCCAGGCCGTGGTCCCCTGTTGGGGAACACAGGCTCTCTGAGTATGTCCCCTGAGTTGGGTGGCAGCCATCCCGGCTGGCTTCACCACCCTGGTGGCTGCCCCTCACGGGTGCCCTCTGGCCCTCAGAGGGTGTATCCACAGGACGGCCGGGGGGTTCCCCTTTCACGTCCCCTCCTATTCTGGAGGTGCTTGTTCCTTCATGGAAACTCTGAGCTCCTACCGTATTCGAGTGTGCACACCTGCAGCGACTGCCAAGGTAAACACTTCACTACTAACAGCAGGACAGACGACACCGGACACTGGCGAGGATGCCGAGCACCAGGGCCCCTCACTCACTGCTGACAGGAAAGCACAGGGCGCCACCACTTCCGAGGACGGTGTGACCGTTCCTTACAAAACCCAGCACGCTCTGACTGCATGACCCAGCAATCATGGTGCGCCTTGGTATGTAGCCAAAGGAGCTGGAAGATTCCAAAACCTGCACCAGATGTTTACAGTGACTTGATTCAAAATGGCCAAAGCTTAGAGGCTGCCAAGTTGTCCTTCAGTTGGTGAATGGACAACTTAGTCTGCCCACACGATGGAGTGTTAGTGCCAGCACACAGTGAGCCACTGAGCCGTGACAACATGAGGACACTGGGCTGCCCAGGACTAAGAGAAGAGCCAGTGGGAAAAGGCCACACTCTGACTCCAACTCTGCCACCGGCAGAAGGCGAAAGGATGGAGACGGGGGACAGACCCGTGGTGGCGGGGAGGAGCAAAGCGAGCAGGGAGCGCGGCATGCTGCATGGTGCCCCAGCGGGGGTCTGCATGGGCGCACCGTCCAGACCCAGGGGCAGCCTATGGACTCAGTGACAACGTGCCGGCATGGACTTATGGGTGGCCACAGTGGGCCACTCCAGTGGGGTCCTGAAGACAAGGCAGCCTGGGCACGTGCAGGGACAGAGCTCTGGGGACTCTCTGGACCTGCTGTGCGATTTTGATGTGAACCTGAAGCCACGCTGAAAACAAAGTCTTATTTAAAGAGAGGTGGGTCTTCTAATGGCTCTCGTTTGTACCTCCAGAACTAAGACACATCAGCATCCTGCATAGCAAGTGGCTGAGGGTACACTTGACCTCATCTGTTTGGTGCCTCCCTGAACCTGGGACCAAGAAGGCTGTGGGGGAGGGAGCAGCGTCCAACTCCCCATGGCCAGTGCCTCCTGCCGAGGCCCTCTAGGTAGCCAGCATGGAGGGTGGGCCCTTCCCAGCCCTGTTCCTAGTCGGGAGCCCAGCAAGGCGGACCCTCATGCCATGACATATGCCAACTAAGTAACAGCCAGCTCTGCCCTCCCTGGAGGAGTCCACTGAGCACAGGATTGCGACAGGAAACAGCACCCAGCAAGGTCAGAGGGAGGGCACCCAGGAGTCCCAGGTCATAGGTCTGACTGCACCAAGCATTTGCTACGCCCAAATCCATGTGCTGCCCAACGTCTCACCTTCCTCCATCTTGCAGATGAGAATTTAGAAAGATGAATTAGCTCTACGCACATCCCTTGGCTGGGGGCACTTTTGCCCCCCTGCAGGCTCCAGAGGCAGGACTGAGCCCAAATCTTCGCTGGAGACCCAGGCGGGCGGGAGCCTGTGCCTCCAGCAGATGAAACACATGGCTCTTCCCAGGGTGCGCTGAGCATCTGCCCAACCCATGCTGGGGTCTGAGGGCATGTGCAGCTCAGGGGAGTTTTCATGATTTCATGTCCTGTTTGCCACAGCCCAAGATGCTCGCCCAGAAACGACATGGGCACAGAGTGAATGGAGGGTCCGGGCCGCTCTTCTCGCCTGACTTTTTAAGTGTGGTGCCCAAGTGACTTGCCCAGCCCAGACCCTCACAAAGATACTTTCTGGGATCAAAATATAATTTCAAAATAATATATTTTCTGACATCCCCCAAGAAAACAATGACTGGTTTCTTCCCTCTAAAAGGATTTAGATGGAATAACATCTGTGCCGAGAATATTGTGAATACGTTAAACTGACAGGCAGTCTCTAAGGCACCCTGCTCATTAATGTGCTGTGCATAAAATTAAAACTTGAAATATATTTTTAAATCCATTTTGAATCATTTAAGCACTTCTCCCGCAAAGAAACTATTGTGCTGAAATAATATATTTGGAGCAAGGAATATGAAAGCTATTAAAATGTCTTAGACCCCCTGCCTTTCACGGGAAGAAGGGGGAAATGCTCTCTTTGATTTGAAACATGCTCTGTATAAAATAGACCCACACCCGCCTGGCAAAGAACTACTTTGAAATAACACGAGGAGTTTGATTTGACTCCTTAGGAGTCGAGGAACTCAGAGGGCCTCTGCCTTCCGGTGCACAGCTGAGCCAGGGAGCAGCCCAGGGCCGGTGGGGCCCCGTGGGGAGTGGAAGCTTGCCTGGTCTGCACTGCCCACAGCTGAGAGCTGGGAACTCCAAGCAGGACGGAAGACAGAGCACAAGGCCAGGGCCTTGTCTTGCTCCAGCTCCTGCTGATTTCTGCAAACACTCTCCACAGACACTCAGGACCCGGATCCATCGGTTGGTTCTTTGGAGCCCGTTGGCATGAAGTCACACGAGGAGCAGTCTAACACTTCCCGACAACCCCTTCTCTCACCCCTGCCTCCTTCTCATCTGTTTTACAAATACTTACTGAGGGCCAACCAAGAGCCATCACTGTCCTGGACCCCAGGAGTTCTGAGTCCAGCAAATGTGACCATCAAGTCTCCCCAGGGAGTGTGCTATGGGGAAAGAAGCAGGAACAGAGGCATCTGCCCAGCCGAGGCCTGGGAAGGCTTCCTGGAGGAGGCAACAGCACACATTCACAGAGGAGGAAGAAAGGGAAAGCACGTACCAGGCCTGGGAAACGCAAGCTCAAGGACCCTGCGCCAGACAGCGACTTACCGGGCAATTCCCAGGTGGGCACCAGGCCCTCCTGGCAGGAGCAGACTGGAGGCAGCAACGAGAGAGTTGGAGGGTTAGGGTCCAGGTAAACGGTCAGCCCAGGGACCCTGTGTCCACCAGGAGAAGCCCCAAGATGACTCTGAGAACAAACACGGGCATTGTCCTTGGCACGTGCTGGACACTGGACACCGTGCAAGTGCCCTTCTGGAGATCCAGTCTGACCGCGACTGAAATCTCTGAAACCACAAACCAGAACAAACCTTTCCTCCACTGAGTTGTTTCTCTCTGCTATTTGTCAGGGCTGTGGGCGAACTGCTCCCACCTCCATGCCTCTGCCAGGGACACCTGATCCCCTTCCTTCATGTCTCAGAGGCAAAAGAATTTCTGTTGACCAGTTAGCTGTGCTGGGACAGGCTGGGTCCTCAAGGAAGCCACGGACCCCTCCTTCAATACCCACATGAGTCTAGACCAGCATCCATCCCAGGCCAGGAGCTCCTGGAGGCCCAGGCCGGGCTCCCTCACCATCACCTCCCTCGTCATCCCCTGACAGCTGTCCCAGAACCCGCCACCCACCAGCGCCAACAGAATGGAAGGTCAGCTAAAGCAGAACCACGCGACTCATTTGTCTCTGTGCACGTGTGTCTGACACTCATAGATACTTGCAAAGAATGGATGGGTGAATTTCAATGTGAACTGAGCCAAACTGGACCCAGCATGGAGCTGTGAAACGTTAAAGTTTCTGGAATTGATCTCCCTTTTCTGGTACAAAGCCAGAGTTCTTGGAGGTCACAAGTGACAGAGACTCCTGAGAACACACGGCTGCACCTGCAGCCACAGGGCCCAGTGGCCCCTCTCACCTCTGGCTGAACTCTGATTGTGCCCAGCATTAGAGCAAGCCTCCAGCACATCCCAGAGACACGCTGCCACCTTCACCCCCCACCCTGCCACTAAAACCTCGAGACTCACTGTCAACACCAGCGGGCCAATGACAAGGAGATTAAATCCACCTGTGTATGGCCCAGGAGGGGCCCTAGAAAGCTGTCTGACATCTCAGTAACATGAGTGGCAGAGCCGGGGCTCCCCTGCCGGACTAGCACGCATTACGGGGCACTTAGCTCCGCGGGGCAACTGGCCAGCCCACATAAACCAGGAGCCACGGGACCCGCGGTTCTGAAAGCCCAGCCCTTTCACCGCCACCAGACTGAACCGAGAGAGCAGAGCCACCTATCCTGGGCACGTGGGTACCAAGAGACAGGGGCGAGGGGGACAGCCCCTGCCTTCCCTGCAAGCAGAGGGTCCTCAAGGACCAGTGGGCGCCCCTGTGAGCACCCATGAGGTGAGCTTGGTTTTAAAGGTGGTGGGGAAGATGCGTTTGGGCCGCAGAGTCCTAAGAGCCTGCTGAGGGAGGGGCAGCGCCCCCCATGCGGGATAGGGAAAGGCCTTGTCCTTCAGCCGCAGGGCTGGAGCCACTTCAGTGCCCCAGAGGCATCTTTGAACTTGGGCTTCAAGGTGTCCCAGAACAACAGACTCGACAGCCAAACGCCTTCCGAATTGAACTCCCTAAAAATTGTTTTCTCGCGGAGCCTGATGACCATCAGCTCAATGAGCACGTTGTCCCTGGAGATGAGCAGCTCATCCCGATGGCCCATCCTTTTTCCACATGGGGAACACATTATGATGTGACATGATGTTCAAGGAGACACAGGGTGGAAATGGCAGCAGAGGAGAAAGCCAGATTCCCCAGGTCCAAGTCAGGGGACCCCCAGTCCCACAGAGCCACGGGGCCATTTTGATGGCATTTGGCCGGAATGTCATTGCTGTCGTCCCCTCTCCTCCGCTGCCTCCTCAGAGGGCTCGGCTGAGGAAATCTAGCCCCAGCCCCTGGTCACAGCCCAGGTGCACCTGCGACACCCACCCTCCCCGCGTCCCCTGGGCCTCCATACCCCAGGCAGTGGCTGTTTGGTGGGTTTGCCCCCCACACCTTGACCCAGTGTTCAGGAACAAACATGCCTTCCTCCTGCTTCACCTGGTGGAACAGATGTGCCCCCCACACACCTGTCAGTCAATTAATCTGTCCTCTGGCTGTTGTGGTTCCATCAGAGATGAGCATGTGACCGTCCAGTCAGAGTGAACTCTAAGATGTGTGCAAGAGCCACAGGGGAAAAGTATCTCCCATCCATCCTGGCACCCAGAGCTTTAGGCTGCCACAAGAGCACCTGCCTGAAGCTTGAAGCCAAGGGATGGAGGAGAGCAGCTCACGAGGGCATGGCTTGAGCCCCTGGGTACAGCCTTACCTGAAGCCTTAGGACTCTTCCAATATGAGAGAAGAACCATTCTGTTTTCATTAAAGCTGGTTTGAGCTAACTATCTAACACTGGAATACTGATATCTACGACTTGGATACCTAAGTCTTGGTTACCAGCTCCTGGCACATTCTCATTTCTCCCACATCCCACCACACCCAGTTCTTTCTCCCCAACCCAAACACCACTCTGGCCCAGGCTCCAGTGCACGTACTGGACACCGTGTGCAGCCTGCCAACTGCGCCCAGCCTTGTTCTGCTTCACAGGCCATTGCCCAGACCGCAGTCCCCTAAACAAAACAGCATGTCCTTCCCCAGGTCAGTGTTCAAAGTCCCCAGTGGGGACAAATGCCAAGCTGACTAGCAGGATGTTGGGGCTCTCATGCTTGTCGCTAGGCCTCTGGGGTCTCCGGTAATGAGCTCCCTTGCTTCTTGGAGTCTTCGAGCTCCCTCCCACGCAGACGGGGCAGCAACTTCCTCAGAGGAGGCCGGGTCACTTCAGTGTCCTGGAGCCCAGGACCCCACTGCCGTCAGGCCCAGCATCAGGTAATGGCAAACATTTCATAAGCCAGGACTCTGGGCTCCCTCCACCTTCCCTCATCTCGGAGAAAGAAGCAAGGGAGAATGGCACAGATCATCTGGGCCTGATGAGCCCTTCCGCGATCAGACTTCAGGGACTGGTGCCACGGCAGCTGCGCCTCCTACTCACTACCCTTAAAAGACCTAGCCGGGTGCGGTAGTGCACACCTGTAATCCCAGTACTCAGGGAGGCTGAGACAGGAAGATCTCGAGTTCAAAGCCAGCCTCAGCAACGGCGAGACGCTAAGCAGCTCAGTGAGACCCTGTCTCTACACAAAACACAAAATAGGGCTGGGGATGTGGCTCAGTGGTCGAGTGCCCCTGAGTTCAATCCTCAGTTCAAAAAAAAAAGACCCAGCCCAGGTATGCGGACGCTAAGGACAGGGTAGCAGTTCCCCGGATTAGACAAAGGGGGATGAAGGGAAAAAAGGGGACGGAATGACTCAGAGGGCATTTTCCAACACTCACGAATGAGCAGACTCCACGTCACGTTCAGCCACAGCAAGGGGCAGTCGGGCTCCAGGTAGGCAGGACAGGTCAAGATATGCTCCACTGTCATGTCTCTCCAGAGAGAATAAATACAAATTTTTTAAAAAGGCTCTGCACACAGGTAGCTCCTCAGTGACCCCAGCGCCAGCGCGTCTCTGAAGCAGCACCCACCCCAGCTTAGCCTTCCAGAGTTTGTAGAGCCCCAGGCATTTGGCGAAAGCCACTGCAGATGAAGTTCTTTGAGAAGAAAACGAGGAGCCCAGAGAGGCATCTCCCAGGAGCAGGGAGGCTGCTGAGGGGTCAACCCCAGGCCCACCACCGTCAGGTCAGGTCCCTGAGTCCAGCGGGTCTGGTCTCCCTGGCCAGAGAGGCTTCCGTCCTTGGAATTGCTTCAACAGCCTTTGCTCAACAACAGGAGCACCGCTGAGGCCCTTCTGTGTGCCAGGCACTGTCGGGGAGGGCAGCTGGGCCTAGAGGGAGAATGGACTCAGACCCAGTACCCCACACGGGAAGCTGGGCACATGGGAGGTCCTTAATGGACACTCAACAAAGACTCCACTGAAGAGCCTGCCACTGAAACCTGTGGGGAGCAGGCAAAGAAGAGAGCACCCCCACCTGTGGCCTCCATAGCCATTCCAGTTGTTCAGACTGCAACTTGGAAACATGCTTCTGCCTGCCATCCATTCTAAGGGGCCTAAACAGGAATTCCAGCAGAGCTTCAAACTAGAAATCAGTCACAACTAAGATCCTCTAGGTCTTGGACTTCTATCCTTCTAGCTGTGTGACCATGGGCAGGTGACCTAACTTCTCTGAATTTGCATCTGCCTCTGCAAATGAAGAATATGCATAGTTCCCACAGCTAGAGGCCATCGAGAGGTTGAAATGCAGTGGTGTCTGGGAAGTACTCACTGCCTAGGTGCCTGATAAATTCCAGCTGTTATTTCTATCATCACTGTTGTCATTGATTGAGAACCAAACGCTCCTACCACAGTAAGGAAAGAACAGCTCTTGAAAGGCACAACCGCAGGGCAGCCCAGCTGCTCCCTGGACTCAGGGGCAGCCAGGAGGTCATCCCCAGAGTCCTGGTCATGCTCTCTGTGGCTGCTTGGGCAGCTTCCCCAGCACCGCCATTTCCCCCAGCCCTGTGGGTCATGGGGCAGGCTGTACCCGTGTGGCATCCTCAGGATCCTCCCCAGGACCTGGCATAAAGTAGCAATCCCGTAAACCTTCGCAGGTGAGCACAAGGCTGAACTAGCCCAGCCCCTAAAGCAGCTGGGGCCACGGGGACCTGGATCAGGCAAACCAAGGCAGGAATATCCAGAAGCTGGCCACACTGCCTGCCCTGGGGCAGGAGAGGGAAGACTCGAGAGCAAACCGTCCAGAATCCACTTTGTCATAAGCCATGGGGTCGCCGCACACCGGGCTGTGGTGGACGTCTAGGATGAAGTAACAGGGAAACTCCGGGTGAGGCTGGACTCAAGGCAGTGGGGCCTCCGACCTCCGTCTCCCTCCCGTTCGTCCTCCCCTCCTCCTCTCTCTGCACATGGCTTCAACTCTTCCTAAAGCACTTAGGCCTCTTCCATACGGTGTGGGGCAGGGAAGAAAAGAGGCCCTGGACGCGGACACTTCCAAGCGCTCCTTATCCCCGCTAGGGAGGAAAGGAGAGCTGAGTGTCCTGAAGATCCCAGGGGAGGGCTGACTGGCCCTGTGTGAGTCACTGCCCTCTGGGGGAACCGGTCGCTGCAGCCAGGAGGATGAAGCCTGGTGATCGGTCAGGCCTCTGGCCAGGCCGGGGCAGCAGGCAGGACGCAGTGAGGTGAGCTACTACCCGAGAGCCACATCCAGCCTGGACGGAAACGCTCCCTGGGAAGCTCCAGGAACGGACACCTCCTCCTCTCTCCCGCCAGGTCTCGCCTCAGCCCTGAACTCCTTGGTGCTCCTGCAATGTGAAGATCACAGAGCTTTGTCTGGGGACAGCAGGGACACAAGGAGTCCTGTAATGTGCCCAGGTCAGCAAGCCTGCCTGTGGGACCACACCTCGCTGTCAAATGCACTGCTGCCCCCCCTCCGGGCGTGAAGCCTGACCTCCCCCCAACACCACTGTGGTTCAGGGGTGGCCTGTCCCAGGTCCCTCATGCCCTAGAAGCTTTGTTCCAGGCCTGGTGGTGCAGCACAGGGGGACCTTAGGAGGCGGGGCCTAGTGGAAGGAGGCCAGGGAAGAAAATTTATGTGAGTTCTCTCAGGAGAGGGTTGTTGTAAGAAGGTGGGCCTGGTCCTCCCCTCTCGGGCTTCCTGTGTCACTGAGTGACCTCTTCTGCATGTGCTCCTGCTGTTGTGATGCCATCTGCCATAAAGCCTTCACTAGAGCTGAGCAGAGCCAGCAGCGCGGACAGAACTTCCAGAACCATGAGCTCATTGCCCTCCTTTCTTTACAGATCACCCGACCTCAGGCATCATCTTATAGCAATGGAAAATGGACTCGTGGCACCCCAAGGTCTGCAGGCCCAGCCCCAGAGACCTTCCCTCTGCTGTTTCCAGGGCGCCCTGACCAACCGCTAAGAGTCATCCCATCACATCACCATGTATCTACGTATAACTTCACGTCACCATGTATCTACGTATAACACTGCTGAAGCTCTTCTGGTGCAGGGGAGTTCCTGAGGGTTGGAACTAGGTCTGTCTGGTCCCTGCTAGGTTCCAGGGACCTGGCCCAAGACCCAAGGAATAAATATTTGTTAAATAAAGGAAAGAACAGCCATGCAAAGCCATCCTGGCGTCCAGCCTTGGCAGTGAGGGGCAGGGAGGCAGCCTTGTCCCAGGCAGTGATGAATGAAGCCTGTCTCCTCCAGTCCCTTCCACCCAGTGACCCAGGTGCCTTTCACAACCCTCTCTGACCCTCTCTGGGCATTTCAACAGAGGCCTCAAAGCCCCCCAGCCGGCAGCCCAGCTAAAGAAAGAATTATTCTTTGTTTATTCTCTAAAGAATAGAGAATTATGCACTTAGATTCCCCTGAAGCTCAGCTGGTGCTCATGTCTGTTGCCTTCAGAGCACGGCACTCTGACCAGGCTCCTTCAGGTGGGGCTGGTGGCAAAGGAAATGCGTGCCCCCCAGAAGCTGGCGGGCCGCCTGTGCACTGCCTCAGCCTCTGGCACTTCCCATCTTAGATGGCCACCGCCGGCAGTGGAAGCTGGGTCCCTCCCTGGCCTCCGCGGGCTTTCCCTCTCCCAGGCAGCGGGCACGGGGCCTGGTTTTTTCTCACATGCCAGGGACTGGGAGGGGAGGGCTAGGGAGGCAAAGGGCAGTCCAGGGTCCTGGGCCTGCTGGGGGCCCCTGATTGGAGCGGTGACTGGTCATTGGGCCAAATGGAGGGACGTCTCCAGGGCGCGGGGGGAGGGGTGGCTCCTTCCTCCTTGGCTAGCCCTGGGTGGTGTCAGCCATCGCTGGGGGCGTGTGGAGCACGGAGTGCCTGCCAGGCAAGGGCAGCGCACCTGTGCCGGATGACCGGCCCCTAAGGGGTGTGCACAGAGCTCTGTGGTCCAGAGGCTCCGCAGGCCACCAAATACACCCCCTGTGCTGGCGCTCTCCGCACCAGGCTCCAGCCTCTGAGGCTGAGCATCACCTGTGCAGCTAGGGAGGCTGGCAGAGACCAAGAGTGCAGGAAGCACGCTGCGGTTAAAGAAAAATCATCAAATACAAAAGAAAACCGTTTAAGCTTAAAAACTAAAAAAGAAGCAGTTGGCTCCCGTTGTCAAATGTTTTATAAAGCAACAGCAAAATGAAAAAAATAAAAATAAAAAATAAACTGTCCCTAAGAACTGAGAGAAGGCCAAAAAATATTAATATACAAGAACACAGTGAACCTTGTGCAAGCTGTAAATATTTCCTTAGTTCCCACATGCAGTCGCCAAGGGTGGCTGTCCTTCCTAAGCTCTCCACTCTTCCCATTTGAAATCTCTGCCAGAGACCCATGAATGTCTTGTTTCACAGGTGAGAGAAGGCTGTCCTTCACGGAGGAGGAAACTGGAGCTCAGAAAGGGTCGGCAACTTGCCCAAGGTCACTGGGAAGGTGCACAGCAGAAACCTGAGCCTGTGTCACCTCCCCAACCTGTACATTTAACCACACTCCAGGCCTGGACGCACTCCCCAGGGTACCTGAGCAGAGCGGGGTCAGGACGAGGCATTCTTCAAACCCCGCCCACTCGTCACTTCCCCTGCACCTTTCTGTCCCTTCAGGGGCTCACCCTGAATCACATACGTACACCTGTCATTTCACATATGGGGCTACACTCATCTCTTTGCTAGACTGACCACCAGAAGGCAGGGGCTGGACCGTTCCGTCCAGCGAACTCTCCTTTGTATTTCAGACCCGGCACACTGGCTCCACCGCAGGACCCTGCCCTGCCCCACAGAGAACTCTCCGTCCCTTCGCAGAGCTCCTCCCTCACCAGATCTGCACTCAGGCGTTCCCTCGGAGAGCCCCCCAACCACCACCCTTTTCTAAGAGCCCTCCAGAGCCCTCCCTGTCCCTGTCACTATTGGCACCACACCCTGATTTGACTTCATTCAGAGCAGGCCTCCCCCGGCATGATGTCGCCGTGGTGCCCACTTGCTGCATTATCCGTCCACCCCACTGGCATGGAGCCTCCTTGTTGCCGCAGCTCCCTCCAGTGTCCCCAGAGCTTAGCTGGCATCAGACACGTAGAATGAATGGCCTCGGTGTCAGGCAGAGACAGACATTCGGGAAACCAGTCCACCCTCACTGAAGTGTTGGGACAGAGATGTCTTCGAAGCTTCCCGAGGGGAGCAGAATTCTCCCTCACTGTACTTGATGGATCTTCCTAGCCACTCACTTACCTCTTCCCAGAACACCTACCTCTGAAAAAAGGCCAGAAAGAATGTCCTGGCCCACCTGGAGACCTGTCCACCCTCACAGCTGGGCCTAGCTCATGGGCTCTCTATCAGCTCAGCCGCAGGGAGACTAAGTGGTTGATGGATTGAGTAATTGATTCAGACACTTCCAGCCCCTGCCTGGCTCATGGCTAATCTGCCTGAGTGGGCAGTTGGGATGTCCCAGTCTTGGACCTTGGCCAGGCATTTCAACACCTAGAAGAGAACCTGGTGCTTGGCATGGGCTCATCAAGAGAGGGCAACCCCAGCTGAGCGGCCTCCAAACCCTGTTGGTGAGCCAATCAACAAACATGAGCGGTGTTGATGGGCACCAGACAAGGCAGTGCAGGTGTTGGGGGTGATAGTAACTGTGAATTAACTCTGTTCGGGGTTGTCTTAGAGCGTGGGTGCCAACAGAAATGCATCCATACATTCTCCAAAAGATACCTGCAGTGATGTTCAGAGCAGTTTTCTCACGGTGGCCAAAGACTCAAGTGCTGTATCCAAGAGCCCCAGAATGGAACATCACTCAGGGATAGAAATGAGCATTCTCCTGGCAACAGTGTGAATGGACCTCCCAGAGTAACACTGGGCAAGGCAAGCCAGCACAGAGACCCTCTGGATGACTCCACCTTTAGGAAGATCACATGGTGGCCACACTCAGCTCTGCAGAGTGGTGGACAAGGGCCTGGCCAGGACTGTGACCACCACTGCAGGAATGGATTTAAACCAGGAGAGGTGCCAGGTCTACAGGGGTCCCTCAGAGCAGCAGGTGGGCAGGCTGGTGCACCCAGGTTCAGACGCCAGCAGAGTAGAGGCGCCCGCGGGGGCGGTGAGCACCCAGCGGCCCGCCCACTCCAGGTGCGCGCCGGCTCTGCCTCCGCGTCCCGCGTTGCCTGGCAACCGGTGTCCCTAGCGACGCGAGACGCTAAGCCCAGGTGCTGAGCGCTCGGGATGCGCTGAACCCCGGGCCCATGGCTCAGAAACCGCTAAGCACCGCAGCGTCAGAGCGCCTGAACCTGGTGGCCCAGGACGAGATCTGGTAACTCCAGGGATCCTCTAACCCCCGGGGCTGGGCCCTTCTCACCTGCAGCGCACACCTGGCAGCGTCAGGTCCCGCCAAGTCCAGGAGAAGGTAGACCTCTGGGCGCGAGGGGAGTACTCGGAGGATAGTCCTTGAGCAAAGAGACAATACAGGGACAGAGGGCGACCGCGGGGTCTACCGCCCAGCCCCACCCGCCCACCGTGAAGGTGGGAAAGATTTCGCAACAATCGCACAGGTCTGCTTGTTGGGGCCAGTTAGGAAGTGTTGTTTTTAAGATTTACCGGTTTTTTAAAAAAAGAAACAAAAATGTTAATAGTTGCTCAATTAGAAGGAAAATACATACGCACTTTATTTCTCCATTCTCCTGTATTTTAAGTAATAAGAAATTTTAATTTTAAAAATAGGTCCATTTTTCTGGAGGATTTATGTCCAGTAGACTCTGTAGTGGGTACTTCACTCGGCATTCTGTACGACTGACATTATTCCATTTCTTTGGAAATAGCCAACAGGGGAATTTTGCTGATTTGGAGGCAAGGGAGTTTCAGGGGCAGCTCAGGCTTGCTCACCCCTGAACTTCAGCTGTCTATGCACCAGCTCTGTGTTGTGATCATTTCCCTGTGACACCTGCATAAGTCATTCCATAGTGTGTTTAACTTGACTGTTTCACTGAAAAAAAAATCATTTTTATTGGAAACTTTGTATCACTCTCACAGATGGAAAACCAGCATCACAACTATTAATTTTTTAAAAATTTTTGTTTTCATCCAAGTATCCCCAGTAGGGACTAGCACCATAGCAGGAACTGTCCCTCTGCCTGGAATGCCCTTTCCTTCCTTCACCAGGCAAACTCCTACTCATCCTTCAGTACCCAAAGCAGATGGCCCCTCCTCTGTGAACTGGGCCTTATTAAGTTTGGACTGTGGTGTGCTCGTCCAACATGGCTGTTAATCATTTGAAATGTAATCAGTCCAAACTGGAATTAGCTATAAGTGTAACCAAATACACAACCAATTTCAAAGATTCATCCCAAAAAGGTATTATTAAAATTAATGTCACTTGATTATTTTTGCTTTCTTTTTGATATGAGTACCAGAAAATTTACCAGTTATGTATGCAATTCATATTTTTGGCCCATGTTACATCTCTGTTAGAAACCGACTCTGCCTTAGATGCTCAGGGCCAAGAACTTGGTCAGGACCTCCAAAACCCTTGAATAGGGGCTAGGTGCAGGTATTGATTCCAAAATAGAAAGAACTAAAAATCGAAATGAGTAATGTTTAATTAGGTCTTTGCAAAATGTGACGCACCCGCTTGTCAAGTTCAGCTCAGCTCAGCTCACAGGTAGTTACACAGAAATCATAATCAACATGGCAAGAAAGCAGGCTGCGGCAGGTGGTGAGTGAGGCCCCTGGGGGTGATATTTCAGGAGGGGCTGGGCGTCAAGGTTATGCAGGACTGAGCACCTCCTTAAATCCTCCCCTCTCCTGCCAGTCCTTGCCTGGAGGACCAGCGTACTTACAGAATTATTTAATGTATACCCATGACTGTGGGTCACAGGGGCTGGTACCTATTCAGTCCCCTCAAGAGGAGCGGCTCCAGCCCCGTCCGCCACCCACTGCGTCCCCCATGCAGCAGCCCAGCACCTCTCTTCCTCCATCCTGCTCAGCCATGGGGCCTGGCACTCTCTGGATCCCAGCTCCAACCCTGGGCAACCACTATCCAGTCACTATGCACAAAGAATGTGAAATGTTATGCTGCCCTGCAGCCTGTGGCTTCAGCCTTTATCAAATATGCCCAGCACTCAGGAGCTTTCTTCTTCAGGAAATACCGTCTGAAGGCTGAGTCTGAAGCACGGAAAAACTGGGCCCAGAACTGGGGATTTTTAACAACTCCCTTCGAGGAGGTAAGCATGAATTTCATGAGCCTCAAGGTTACAGAGTGAGAGGTTGGAGAGTGAGTGGTTATCAAGTGCACAATTTGCAGGAATACAATTAAAGAGTGTGTTGTGGGCAAAGATCGCCAAGCAGGAAAGCGGAAGTCCCTCGCCTGCACCAGTGACTGAGCTCCTACTATGTGGCAGGCACGTGCTGGGTACTCCAGCAGAACCAGCTTGCTTAATCCACACAAGGGCCCTGTGCAGAAAGAGCTGCCACTTTATGCCCTCTGAACAGATTAGGAATTGATCTCAAAGGACTGCAAAGTCCATGACTAATAAGGGACATGCCAACAAGAGAAGCCGGTGGGTCTCACTCCACGGCCGTCTGATCTCACATTTCCCATCTGTGAAGTGGGTGGTTGTGAAGGGACCCTGCAAGTCCAGCAGGTGACAAGTAGGGGAAGAGGCCAACCACAATTAATAGGGGGTGCTGGGGACACTGGTAGAGAGGCAGCCACCCAGCCCAGAGTGCCACCACGTGGGCCAGGCACACAGCCCCTTGCCCAAGACATCCGGGAATCCAGATGCTCAAGTGAAATCTGCGTCCAGAGCACATGGCTTGCAAGAACACCATACAACCCGGGCACGGTGGCACACACCTGTAATCCCAGCACTTTGGGAGGCTGAGACAGGAGAATTGCGAGTTCAAAGCCAGCCTCAGCAACGGCGAGGCGCTAAGCAACTCAGTGAGACCCTGTCTCTGCATAAAACACAAAACAGGGATGGGGGTGTGGCTCAGTGGTCAAGTGCAATCCCCGGTACCATAAAAAAAAAACCAAAAAACACCATATAGACTCACAAAAGGCTTGCGTGGGCTTCCCTGGGCACTGGCCAACTTGCCACCTCCAAGATGACCTCTGGCCAGAGCAGGAAGCCACCCTCCTTGGGAGGGATGCAGCACCCAAGGGCCATGTCACTCAAACACTGTGATTCAAGACAGTGGGAACCGTCTGCAGCACGGCCCCCGCTCCCCATTGGCCTTGAAATTATGCCATTTTTAATGAGTTTTTAAAAATTTTTACAGTTATACGATTTAAAATTTTATGCATAAAATGAGGCCTATTTAATATAATATGCATAAAATCAGTCTAAGTTAATATTCCTTATATGTAATTAAGTTGGGTTTTCCAAGTTCAAAATTGCTTTAGCTATTCAGTGGGGAGGGGCTCTCCGATACGGTCTGGAAGGTTGGTCCAGAGACTCTAATCTCCCCCCGGGGACCTGAGCAGGCAGGCTTCCATGCGCGGAGGAGGGTGGCAGTCCCTGCTTGGCTGCTTCTGGCTGTGTGACTGGGACCGGCTCCAGCCAACATCTGAGCCCATGGTTGTCATGTGTCAAATGTGACTTCTGGGGGAGACGTGGGGGGCCTTAGCCTGAGGCCTCCATCTTGGGATTCTCTTTCAGTTGGTCAAGGGTGAAGAAGAATCCCACACCCCAAAGCCCAAAATCCAGCTTCCGGAGCGCTTCCACATCCGACAAGTGACCCCTGTGGAGAGATACGTCAAGGTTTGCAAAGTCTCGCTTCACTTGTCGCTTGCCTAAGTCAGAGCAGCCCTCACCGAAAGCTGGGCCCCCTCGACTGCCAAAGGCCAGAACAGAGTGGCAGCTGGTGTGCGTGGTCTGGTGCCCGCACCCTGTCCAGCCCAGATGTGGAGCCACAGCAGGTTAAACGTCACACCTGCCGGGGTCACTGCCCGCTCGCAGATGCAGAGCCAGGCCAAGGAAATGACAGGTCCTGCCCAGAAAGCAGAGAAGGCAAGGCTCCAAAATGAGACCCTGGGTCCAAGACCCATGCCACTGCTCCCCCGCGTGGTCCTGGGCATGCTGCCTGGCCTCTGTCTCCATTTCCTCCCCAGCAGTGCTGCCATGCGCTCAACCGGGCACCTGTCAGAGCTCAGGGGTGGTGTGTGTGAAGGACCTGGAGGGACCGGCGTCTGTGAGAGTGCTGAGTCAGCCATGCCCGGCACCAGGAGCATGGGGACAAGCAAGGAGATGAGAGGCAGTCCCCAGTGCAGCTGACATTAAACAAAACCAGCACTGGGACACTGTGCAGGAAACCACAGGAGAAATGGCAGGAGGAGGGGCTGGGGGTCCCTGCAGAGGCACCTGTTCAGCTGAGGACTGAGGCATGGCAAGGGCCAGGCATTCCAGGCAGAGGAACAGCGTGTTCCAAAGCCCTGAGGCTGAACACAGCTTGGCCTGTTTCAGGAGCAGCAAAGGGTGGTCGTGTGGCTGGAGCCTCGCACGCCGGGTGAAAGGCAGTGTGGGGACGGAGCAGCTGGACCTGGGAGGCAGGGAGAGCTGGAGTGGAGTCCTGTCTAAGTGGAAGCCTCAGGGACACAGCAAGCCCAGCTGTGGGACAGGTTGGAAGCTTGCTCTGGTGGCTGAGGAGAGAATGGATGCAGGGTGGAAGGCAGGAGTGTCCTCACAGTCCCAGAGAAGAGGGTGTGGATGGTGTCCCCCTGAGACCTGGCCAGATGGTGTACCCTGAGCACACGGGCCAGATGCCTGTGTAAGTTGTTGAGCTCTGCACATCCCCAGGCCTCCTCTCATGGGCCTGTTGTTGCTCCTGGGCTCTACCCTCTGTCACCGTGGAAAGGTGCTCTGTGGCCGATAAGAGAGGAGACAAAGCCCGTGACAGAGAGGCAGGCAGGCCCAGTTGGATGGATTCCCTTGTCCTGACATGGCCTTGGGGTCCGATGGGATGGCTGGCACACGTGGGCACTCAGAGGCATTCAGTGAGTATGCCTCTGTGGATAAAGGAGGAAAGGATGGCAGACGGAGGAAGCGGGGGGAAGGACGCCACGGAGGCCTGTGGAGGATTCTGCACCCGTGCTAAGGTAACAGAGTCGCTGCTAAAACAATTTTAGAAGCACAAAAACATGTAAATAAGAAGCTAACCAAACCCCCATCCACACTCTTACCGGTAGCTAACATGTGGGGTGCTCCTCCCAGAGGCTTCTGAGAGCCGCCGCTGACAGTGGCACCTGAGAGTGGCCGTTCCTGATGGCCAGCTGCTGCTGGCATCGCTTCTCCACCCCAGGCAAGAACAGTGGCCAGGGCTCTGCTTCCCTCTGCTGTCTCTTAGCCGCCCCTGCCAGCACCTTGCCTGCACTTGGGCTGGGCCTTCCCTCTGCCACAGGCATCCCCAGTGTCTGCTCGGGAGTGGCGGCTGCAATCAGCATCATCCCCTCTCAAAGGACCAAAGGACACAGAACCAGGGCAGAAGACCCTCCTGGCCAGCCACAGAGAAGAGGAAGGCATGTTGCCCCTCTGGGGAGCCTCCTGCTCCAGAGCAAGGGCCAGAGGTTCCACCCAGCCACACACACCAGGCAGAGGTGTGGGACTCCGTGTGCGGGACACAGACCTTGAGTCAGGTGGAATGGCAGTGGCCTCTTCTTCGCTCTGCACTTGGCCAGCCAAAGGGACATGGCTTCCTTCCTCCACTTCCCTTCCCCTTTGGGTGACCAACAGTCCCTTTGCCCAGCAGGTCACTTTTTTTTTTGTTGTTGTTGTTGTTTTTTAATTTTTATTTTTATTTATTTTTCTCAAAAGTTGCATTTAAATACATGTTATCAAACATAACAGAAAAAAAAACAAATTTTCAGAAGCTGTACACACTATTCACTGAAAATATTTGTTGAGGCAAATAGAAAAAAAAATTATTACAATCATAATTTTTCTAACTTTGCACAAAATTATAAGCAGATTACATTC